>JAVSIQ010000181.1:0-85277 GCA_038502775.1 Hippodamia convergens
ATACAAAACTCAAATCTCAGAATGCAATTATTTCGGGGCACTAAAATGAATAATAATATGTCACAAATGGCAGAATATTGATTGGGCCTAGGCAACGAAAAGCCCATTCAACAGCTGTGTGTATACCCTCAAAATATCGTTAAAACAATATTTTATTCCCGATAAAACGTAAAACAAATTTCTAGCCGATGATGCTTCGCTTCCGACATATCGGACTTCAATGCTTCTTCGTGTGACTATTCAATTTAATTGAGATCAATGGGTCTTGAGTGAGATTGTTCAAAAATAAGAAAAAGCACGATGATTAATTTGGCGCACAGAAAGAAGGTAGAGTAGAATCTAAGATTACTCGATTTTAAAAGAAGTGGAAGAATGAACGGATTTGGCACAGAATAAGGAAAAAGTTATATGTTACAAGTGATACAATGAGCCTTCTGAACGAGTAACATACATTATTTCGCTAGTTTGCTGAATAATTATCGAAATTAATGAAATCTTGTCATGGATATCGTTCTTGACGTTTGCGTTTTGAAATAGTGACTGACAGAACTGTTTTCTATGCCATAGATTTGATGGATGTTTAATGAATCCGTAGTAGGATGGGTATCGAACTAAAAAACATCGATTAATTTTTCCATGTATATATATATATATATATATATATATATATATATATATATATATATATATATATATATATATATATATTCTTATGAAAAAGAGAGCTAAAATAATACAATAAATGTTGAAACAAAAAGTACCTAAGCTGAGGTAAAAAAAGAACGGGGTATAATAACATTCTTTGTATGATACTATAGAATCATACGATACTATCAACACTTGTATCATACGATACTATACAGCCAGGGGAAAAAACCTCAGCCGAAAAAACCTGCCTCCCCGTAAACAAAATAACATAAAATATCAGGAAAATCTTGAAAGACGTCAGTGTGATCATCTTCATGATATCCGTCGATGGTCTCGGATACACAGATTCTTCCCAAAACGACTCGTAATTCTTAATCTGAAATGAAAAAAGACAAAAGCAGAAAAGAAACCGATTATTCAGAATAAATCGAAGGCATTTTGGAAATGCATTTGCTACTTTAAAAAACATCAACATTAAGATTTCTTGGCCAAATAATGTTCGGAGGTTTATAAATATTTATGACAGAAATGTCACAAAATTTGAAAGTTACGTAACTGATAATTTTTCAACAGAACAAGCTGAACTTGTAAAAAATCAAATAATACATAACCTTTCAACTGTCCTCCTTCACGACGATTCTGTTGCCGTGTGGGTTTCTTGCAGAAGAATCTCTTTGATACCTTGTTCATCAGCTAATTTGGAGACGTAATCATACTTGTCTTTCGAAATTCCTTCGATATTCAAATTCAAAATCCACAAATTGTTGCTCTCTGGTCGTGAGGGTTTTTTCAAACCAGATACGACCTTCCAGGTGATGATTTTCCGGCACTTAAGATGTTTGAAGACCGCTACGGGACCCCAATGAAAGGCAATCATCTCCCATAGATAAACCAAACATGTTATAACACAAGAAAACAGAATATTTTTCAGGAATAAAAACTAAGACATATTACGAGAATTGTCATTCTGACAATTTTTCCATGTAACTAATCGATAAACCGATTAATCGTTGTTAAAAACATCGATTAATCCGATTAATCGATATTTCATATTTTGGCAGCCTAAATAAAATTCATTGTTTTCATTACGGTATTTATTTGCGTTGGTGTGTGCAATAAAGTTCATGCTGCCGGTAAAAACGAAAAAAAACTTCGATTGGACCCATTGGAGAATTGTCAATTATGAACAATAACAATTCTTCAAGTTGAACTCTGATTGGAAGTCGATAAGTGGGTACTGGTTATGTGGTGAAAATATCGTTGAAAAAAACATCGATTATACGATTAATCGAATATAGGAAATATCGATTAAAAAAACATCGATTATTTTGACAAAACATAGATTATTCCGATTAATCGAATGATCGATACCCATCCCTACTATCATGTGATCATAGAATCATAATCATTAATAAGATTGAAGTTGACCGTTTCTGGACTAAAAATGTTTAGAGTTCTTAAATTATAATTATATTCTGACAGGAATGAATAAATAAATGATATTCATATTCATTTCAACTGAAATATATTTGATAAAAAGATTTTCTTGTAAAACTTCGCTTCATCCAGAATTAGACAAAATGAGAAGAATCGAAAAAAAATCAGAATTTTTCCATTCTTGATTAATCATAGTTATTCCTATTCAAGTTTAAGTAAACCCAAAAACCAAATACAGAGTGAAATTTTGTTTTAGAACCCTGGATCAAACAATTACTTCGTTAAAGGATAAATTCGAGAAGTGACCCCATAGTTTCATGTTGATAGAAGATAGTTTCAACTTTCACGTTGATAGAAGGTACTTCCATTTTTCCTTTTCACCAGTATATCTTGTCATAATTCACCGGATTTGTGATATTTCCTCATAACGAAAATAGGGTTGTTTTTTTAGAAGATGTTCCTTTGACCGCTCTTACCGACGGAATATACAGGGAGTTTGTACTACCATGAGCTCTTCAACTTTAACCTTTAACGACGTTATCCTCCTTCTGCATTGCTCCATGGTGGAATAATACATATTCTTCCACCATGGGCATGGCATTGGTCCAGTTGCGAGCGACACAGTTTGTTGTAAAACAAATTTTGTGTCGGCTGCCTATCGCATCATGAACAGAGGAAATGCCTCGCCTCATTGGAAGTGGTACACTGTACCGCTTGTGTACAAAAGTGAGACTCCTCTTACAAACTCAATTTTAAAACGTGTACAGGGTGATTCACTTATCTTGGTAACCCCAATTTTCTCGAGAACGTCCGAATATTTTTTCATTCTGTGAATGGCGTTTTGAACAAGTCAATGTCGACATGAGATACGCATAAAAATCTGCGGAATAAATTAAGACGCCAGGAGTCGCGGCGCTCTCAAAAATTTTTCTCAAGGGACATACCTTTTTTATCATGTTATTCGAAAGATAATTTCATTCTGAACATTTCTTTCGGATACCATTATTATTAATTTCTAACCATCAGCGATCTGCAGCGTGATTTATGTTAATTCTGTTCCATCCATTTTTTTGTGTATTGTGGTAGTAAGCTTTTATTTGGAGACCTAGATATGATTTTGTGCTTTAAAATCAAGGAGGCTAGTTTTTTAGTCAATGTGCCTCTTGAAATAAGATGAAATATGTGGCTACAGCAAGATGAGGCCCCATGTCACCACGCTGCCATTGTGAAGAGATATTCAGATCAAGAATTCGAAAATAAATGGATAGTAACCAATGGAACCATCAGGTATGACCCGACCTAAAGCTCATGGATTACTTTCTGAGGAGAACCCTCAAAAATATGGTATACCAAAGCGATTCTAATAACTTGGACCATTTGGAAATAAAGATGAAAAACGCATGTGCCCAAGTAGACTCTTATATTCTTACCAAAGTAACTTATAATGAATAAATAGAGGAATGATATAACTAATTTATGGATCATAATGACCGGTATCCAGAACATATGATTCGAAATGTTTCGTTTGTTATTGAAAAAGAAATATTTATTGTTATAATATTTAATGAATATAATAAAAGAAAAATAGTTTGGTACAGAACCTCCTTCATTGTACGAAACAAAATCATATCTAGGTCATCTAGCCATTATGATCAATACATAAGTTATATCATTTCCCTATGATATCATTATAAGTTACTTTGTTCAAAATATAAGGGTCCATTTATTTTAGAATTTTCGATCTCAATATCTCTTCACAATGGCAGCATTGTGACATGGACCCCCATCTTGCTGTATCCACATATTTAATCTCATTTGAAGAGGCAGATTGTTTAGAAAACTAGCCTTCTTGAATTCAAGGCACAAAATCATATCTATGTCTCCAAATAAAGGCATAGTACCACAATACAGAAAAAAAATTAATGGAATAGAATTAACATAAAACACGCTGCAGATCGCTGACGGTAAGAAATCGATGAAAATTGTATACGAAAAAAGAGTTCAGAATGAAATTATCTTTCGAATGACATGATAAAAAAGGTATGTCCCTGGAGAAAAAATTTTGATAGCGCCGCGACGCCTGACGTTTTTATTTATTCCGCAGATTCTTATGCACATTTCAAGTTGACATTGACTTATTTAAAACGCCTTTCACAGAATGAAAAAATATTCGGACGGTCTCGAGAAAATTGGGGTTACCAAGATAAGTGAATCACTCTGTACTACCCAACACTACTCTGAACTCTTTCTCGTCGACTGTCACTTTGTGAACCAAATCTAGAGTGGATTTTTATCGGAGCATACCTTTTTCCTACACCTACAAAACGCTAGGTCTGCCAGTATGTATTCTATGTAAATTCATAACCTAAATTTGCTCTGGGAATGTGAAGAGTCCAGTTGCCAATTTCAACGGTTTATCACTGAAAATAATATAATAGATGAGACTTATCTCTATTCCAGGACCAAATTCCAATTCTCCGAACCTGTAAGTCACCACCTTCTCTCTTTTGCGACAGTTTGCGTCAGTGTGCAGTGCCTCCTTGAGTTACTCCATTCCCACTTCCTCTCCCTTTTTTGTCGACCTCCCATCTAACCGAATCTGTCGATAAATCGTAGACGGCATCGGGAACTTTAATAACCCAATAAAAAACATCGGGAACTCCGGCTGTTCCACCCAAACACTCATTAGTCAGGTCGGCCCGGGACTTCGTTAGAATTGTTTTTAGGGCGGAGTTTATCTGTTTCTGAGGCCTAAATTGCCAGCCTGAACCTTCAATTCCCTCTAACGATTATTGAAATGTACCCTCAGAGAGTTGCTCCCGTCTGATATGTGATTTTTCCGGCGAAAATTCGGAACAAGAATAAATGAGCTTAACGGCTTTTTCGACATAACTTGAAGATGCTGTTATCGATGTTGGGAAATAATGATAACGGCTATTTTCAAACAAAAAAGTGTCTCTCATTTACTTCCTGAATTCTAGCCGATGAATATACAGGATGCGTCTTCGACGTCATAATTGTTCTGTCAATTGGTAGTGATGATGAAATTTGTTTCAAGCATCATTCCCAATTTATCCTAATGTTTTGAAGTTTAACATATCAATACACGATCGAAAATCCATGTTTTTTGGTATTGGGTTAGGTGTCTATTCGTGTTCCTGGATAGTAGTTAATAGTTAATAGTTTAAAAGGGGTTACAGTCCACTGCGACCTGATGGTCTATTGTGCCCCCTGACAAAGCTTTACAGCTCGCCTTCCAGTCCCAGAGATCTTATGAAATCCAATATCTCGGAAGGCTTCAGTGAGGCTAATTCCTCATTCCTACAGGTCTCTTGACCAAAGCATTGTTTCCTTTGGCTTACAATGCCAAAACATTCTGTGACTAGGTGAATAGAAGTTTCTTCCTCCTCCCCACAGAATCTACACTCGTCAGTGTCCGATACAACCATTCTCAGCTTTCAGAGGCGACAATGCATTGTGATAAAGCCAGTGAGGAGATGAAGTTGGTTCTTAATGAGCTCCAAATATTTTTTGGATCTTGCAGTTTCAAAATTCCGAAGGAACTTTTTGGAGTGATCCAACCCTGGGAGATTCTTCCAGAGTGTTTCTCTTTCAGTTTTCTCCTTCTCCAGAAACTCCTTCTTATATGCACATTTTGCTATACTACAGAAAGATTCTGGGCAAGTGAGTGGTTTCCGAGCACCCTCTCTGGCAAGTTTCGTTACCTTTGATTCCCGAATGACTAGGAACCCAGATCAAAGAGACCTTATTTTTCTGGCCTTCCTCATTGAGTTTGATCTGGCAACCTTGGTTGTTTTGCTGCTGAATATTGTTGCCCTGTTTACCTAAACAGGGCAACAATACACATGAACAGTGTTCATGTGAAAAAAAAGTTGCCCAACGGAATTTTTCTATGAGGATTATCACTGGTACACCTACTCCTTGGTTACCAGTCCTCTAAAATATTGTCCCTACCCATATTCGCAAGGAGATAACAACTTTGAATTTTTGGAACAAATTTAATTGCTTTCCAAATTCATTTTCCATACTCAGATATATTCCACATAATAAGGTCCCCATATTGAAGTCGCGTAAACTTTTTTGGTCAAATTTTCTAATTGATATGAAAAGAAGCTACAAGGATATTGGACAATTTCAAGGGAATGCTTGCAGTTTCTTCAACAAAGATTTCATTAGTGATCCTATCATCAGAGTTCTCAGTTTTGACCTAGGAATTGAAAATGGTATTTATTTACTATTTTGAATTGATCTAACATTCAAAAATGTTTTCGGTTTGGCTTCCGTGAAGGAAAATAACTTTTCATTCTTCTTCAAAATACTTATGTTTTTACATATCATTCGAAATTTTAACTGTATTTATCCTGTTCGTGAGACTACTTCGTATCAGAGGCCGTCACGGATGCCTCTAGAAGTCTAATCAAACATTCTACTATGCGAAGTTCGCATTTTCAGTAAAAGATTTACCCACAAGCCATGCAGACATGAATATAATATGCTGTTTCACCTGGTCTTGAAAAGAGTGTTTATTGTGTGTAACGGTATGATTTACCGATTTCAAATTTCGGGAGTTTCCCGATCGTCTCGGATCGGGAATCGGCCGGGGAACTCGATTTCCGGTAGTACGCGACGACGGCGAGGACAGTGATATGAGTGCCTCGGCGAGCGACTGATGAAAAGTTCTCCTGCTATTCTTGCACTGTATCTGAAGAGGCCCTGGTTCGTCCTCTTATTCTCGAGTGAACTAGTTTAACTGAGACGATTGTTAAGTATCGGTGAGTACGAAGTTGATCAGACAACCATATACCTATTTTTGCTAATGATTTATATGTTTCATGTGAGACACGCTTGGGTTCCGCCATTTTGAGGATCGTACGACTTTTCATCTGGTTTCCTCAACCATCTGATGAATCAACTTTTCTTCTAGATCAGTTTCTCTGTGTTATAATTGAATAATTGAATTTGAACATTTCACAGTTCCGTGACCCTCTGATTTTCAATTTCTCGATTTATCTGTGCCAGTGTTTCAGTGAACACGTTGACATTTTTGTTTCTTGAATTTTCTCTATGTAAACTAAGATTATCAGAGATCTCGGGGAATTGTGGATGTTTGACGATACAAAAAACTGATACAAGTTTTTTAATAGCCTATTTTGGAGGGAGCTAAGTCTCTGGCATCTTTTTGGAGGGAGCTGAGTCTCCGACACCTCTTTTGAGGGAACTAAACCTCCGACATCTCTTTGAAGGAAGTTGAAACTTTCAACTATTTTCGGAAGGAGCCAAGCCTTCAATACCTTTGGAAGTGATTAAACCTTCAGTACCTGTACCTTGAGGGAAATGGGACCCTCAACTCTTCTCGTTGGAGGAAATACAACCTTTACCTCCTGCAACGCCATTCTTGCTGGAAGAACTACAACGTCTTTCTAGAGATTAAGGAATTTAAAGTTTGGAGGAAGTCGAGGGATAGTCACTTCCCTTACCTGGCATTATTCTAACAAGATAAGTCAACTAAGAACGAAAAACGCTCATGAATGATGTTTCTAACGAATTGTTCATAATGGTTCATATTCTTGTCCGCATGTTTTGATGTTTCAATTTGTATAAGTAGATATTGTAAATAGCTGTTGTCATCAGAGAGGAATAAATTTCGACTGTTCAAGTTTTGATTATCATTAGCCTAGGTAGAAGCATATTATTTCTTTTACCTCATATAAATGTAAGGTGGTCTCATGTTCTGACTGGCTGCAGCATCTTTTGTTAAGTCATTAGGTAACGTAATTTATCTCTTTAACCTTACACAATTGGCAACCAACGTAAGGCACAAGTTTCCTTGTGCTTACAGAATTGGTGACCAACGTGAAAGGGTGTGATTTCTCTTTTACCTTACATGTGTCTTTCATACATGGTTCAGGCGGTTAGGCCAAATGATTTGGCCGCGAGACATGACCTCAATCAGCAGATTCCATATGTCGAGGCTGTATGTAATTAACTAATTTCTTGAGAAGATGGGCCCTACATATCTACCGTGGATAATAAAAGTTTATGTGGGCTTAATATCGTAAGGGTATCTGTGGCCGTCTATGGTGCTGTTTCGTAAATCTACTGTCAATATTGTAGTAAAAAGAAATTATAGCTCATATCTTGTCAACTTCTACCTTCATTCATCATAATAATATATCAATACTGCTCCGATATCCGTGTGCAGATCATGCGTCATTGCCTTCCTCTGACCATGAGAACAATGTTTTTACTCTCATTTTCTGGTAGATCTGACACGTTGGTGGACCTAGAACTGATCTTCGAGAGACACCTGCTTCGATATTTATTATTTTTTATACGACCGTGCGTTTTCACCCACTTTTCCCTACTCTTTTTAGTTCAGAAAGTGTCACTTTTCCGCACTAGTGCGGGAAAGAATTAGCAGGGATTTTTTCCGCACACTTTCATTGAAGAATAAACTGAATTATGATATGTCTCCATGCATCGAACGTCAACGATGAGAGTACCCTGGTAACGACATGTATAATTCATGTGTATTATGGATTTTCATGGAATGTTTTGTATGTTGAAATAAAATATATATGTGGGGTCGTAAAAAAAAATAATGTTCCTATCTTGTGTAGAAAGTATCTTTCTGCACTGGATATGAAAATAACTATATCGGGTCTCATCTGATTTTACTTTCTTCGAGTATGAATCCTATTTATTTTGACGGCAAATTCAATTTTCCATTTTGTAGTCCAATACTAAAACCTTAGTAATTATGAACCATTACTCAAAATCATCAAATTTGGTTTCGATTTTCAGAAAACATCGAATGCAGTTTCTCTACATGCAAAACCATTGGAAATTGTGAAAATTGTGTTGGGGAATTGTGCAAGTATTCGAATTAGAACATTCGTTATTTGTAGATGATAAATGAAATTTTGAAATAGGACATACATATTCAATTTAAAATATCGTAAATTATTCAGATTTTATCTGGAGATATGAATTCAGAATTGGTTTATTTTGACCTATTATACAGAGAATGAAATTTATATTCAAAGTTCTCTATTTAATGAATCAAGAGCAAGTAAAATATTCTGGCATTCGTGTAAGATCCTTTCGCTTGTGAAACGGAAAATCGAGAAAAGCCCCCCGCCTCAACTTCTCGAAAAGAAAAGAGAAACGTTTTCCATTCCTTCATATTCTGCTAAACAATGAATGCCTGCGTCAGGACTTCAAATCCACACCATCTGCTCGTCAAGGAAGTTCCCGAATCTCCAGAACTCCATCACATCTGAGTGACAATTCCCGTTTTTCATTTCGCATTTTCCGATCTCAACTTGTGTCAGGATCGTAGATAAATCGTGAAGGTGTCAGTGTTTTGTCTTAGACGATCTCGACGTCTGTCAGGACTTTTTTCTGGAAGAATTTTCAATAATGTTGCATGTTTAGGAATAACGAAATCCATAAAATTCTTATGTGGGTTACGTTGTGTATACACTGTGAAAAAAAATTATGTTATGAAATTCTTTATGTTATTTGATTATGGAAAACGTAAATTTTCAACGCCTGTGTGGCCTGGCGAGTTAAAAGTCGGCTTCATACATAGAGGTAATGGGTTCGATTCCCACGTGGTCAAGGGTGCATGTGTTCGTCCAATGTTGATTTTCCGAAGATTCATATTATTTCTATTTACCATATTAACATGCATATTCACCAGCCGAAAAACACCTAAAACATACAATGCATCTAGCACAGTATTCCACCTATTTTTTGTGTAAGAAATGACTAACCAAACCTGGACTAGCTCAAGATCTTATGAAAGTATGTCATCAACCTGTCGTAAAAACAGTTGAAGCAGCAAACTTCAGAGATCAGATGAAGTCAGACTTGGACTTTGAGATAGTTCCATTAATCCAAAATTATGGCGGTATTCTGCTTTCATCTGTAAGCGAATCTGTAACTTTTCATAAGTTTACAGGACAATTACGATTCTCGACGCTTTCTATAAATCTGTAGCTTACAGGTGATGGGAAACATATCGAAAGGTATATTGTGAGGTTATGTTGAATGATTTGTTTTAGTCACAGAATATAAAATACTTTACTAAACTCAACTACTTTTGTAATTCATCTTTGTACCGCGGTTGTTAATTCCTCTTTCTCGTTGTAACGACCACGAAATGAACATAAATATATCCAATAATCAATACTAACGAGCCAGAATGATAGAAGAATAAATTTTATTCTATGATCTTACTACGAAGTAGTTACGATCTTATTAGAGAGTAGTTTAAAATTTACATTTCTAATACGAGAGTTACAGAAAAACTTCCAGAATGTCATAATTTACGAATCTGTAAGTCAGACACATACAGATCCATAGATAAGTTACAGATCAATCGTACGCTACAGATTCGTAGCTTACAGAGAAAAAACAGAATACCGCCATTAAACACAACGTTTACAGAGATGAAGTGATTTAAATTGATTGCGAGAACCTCTTCATTTCATCAGAAAAACAGAAGGTTGATTAATGAATTGTTAAAGTAGGCTGAGTTGTAATAAAAGTGAGATTAGGCCTTAGAGGAGATACGTGTATTGAAAGCTTAGTAGTCTGAGTCTGTTCTTCATTGGCATTATTACGAATGTGAGAATATCATGATTGAGAAATCAATATTTATTATATATAACGTTAGTCTATAAAGAGAATGCTAATTGATTAATTGAGACGACATTTACAGTGACGAACTGCTTTTAGTAAGCAGGGTTAGTGTTCATCAGTGTGTTCAAACGTGGCAAATTTTCAAACTTAATGAAAAGCAGGAAAATCACATGGAAAATGCAACAATTAACGATTTTGAGAATTCCCCCACCTTTTTGATTAATTACTTCAAGAAATGAACGAGATGAACAGTGATCATGCGAGGTGACTTTTTGGAAATTCTAATTTACAATATTAGCTTAAGAGATGATTCAATTAATGAGCAAGAGTTAATCTGTCAGCAGGTTAGTGCATAGAGGTAGGTTAATTCGACGCGAGCAGTCAATCAGCTACTTTGAGGAGTAGGAGTGGCGCTGCGAGACGTAACCATAGGCGTAGATGCAGGTGAGGTCTGAAAAGTGCAATGCCCAATTTTTGAACACATAACTTGTGGCTTATTTCTGTTTTCGAGTTTCAAACGAATGAATTCTCAAAACTTCCAGGGTGAAACTTGGAGTTTTTTATCTCCCGCAGAATACTATGTGAACTTCTCTGATATGGTTCAACAGTCAATTGTTATGCACATGAAACTGGTTGGCAGCCTCTCGTCCTTATTCTCCCCTAGAATATAATCTGATAATGGTGAATTCAATCAATGGGTATTATCTACTCATTACGAGCCTAAACTCTCAGGTTTATTCATTTGATTTTGCGTAAAAATAAGATCTACAGCCTTCCGATTTTCTAAAAACCAACGATTAGTGGTTTTCTTCACTCATAGTATTCTCATTTTGTATCACTCATAATCTATGAATTATATTTTCTATTTTTCTGATGAACGTTCTAATCGTGCTCGGAAGCAATCGGTCTTTTCAAATGTTGAAAGATGATTATTGCACTCTTTTCCAGACCAAAGTTTACTTCTTCAAGTTTTACGCAGGGTCCTTTCTTCTACTATTTGAAATTTTCTAACAGTTTCTTGTTTCAGAGACTAGGAGAGAAAACTCTGAGAAAACTTTCAAAAAAGACCTCCCATAAAATATTTCCATATAGTATCGAACTGATAGTAAAACTGGTTGAAAGAATGAGAGGATATAGCAAGGATCGAATAGGAAAGTTACTCAAAATTCCTCTTCGAAAGATTGAAAATGTAGGTATATAGCTGTTTGCACACTCTAACACTGAAAGGAAGAAAAACTAACTAAAAAGGAGAGGTATTTCTCTGGAAACAAGTGAGAAAAACTAGAAAAGTATCTAAGTAGAAAGATAAGTGATACCGAAAGATAGAAAATATGATCAGCCTCGATCAATTCTTCATGAAGAGTACCAGGAACATCACACAGATATGAATTAAAAAAACAGCTGAGACCCTGTGGAAAACGAACATAATTCAAAAAACCGACACCTGTCTTATATATTGAAGATGAAAAAACATCTTCGAACTATAATGAACTCGAGAATGAAGTCAGTCGTCAAATTCAGAGTTGACCAAACTCAAGAACATTTGTATCGAAAATAAACTGCTACAACTTTTGAGGTTATAGAGAACCGAATTGTCTACTTATTTATGGCGGCTAGATAACTATTTGAACCCATTTTCGGTGGTTAGAAGCAGCAATTATTTGGAATACTCGAATTAAAACTATCTGTTATAAATTAGACTCAACGATCCAATAAATAAACGGGTGAGAGATACCATGTTCTAATAGAGATAAAGTGTAATTCATTAGGAAATTATTGTTACAATCTTCTCCGCTCTGATACCTCCCTACTGAAGTAAGCTTTATAGCTACATTAATCACCCTATTTTTTTTCTCTAATGATTCAGAATACCTACACCTTGTTCAGAATAAATATAAATTCATTCGATCCGAGATCTGATTCAATTTCATACAGGAAATATTGTTCTAAATCATAAGAAAGATCTCCTGCAAGTTTGACGTGCCGTCTGAAAAATTCTTGTATAATTTTTTGCCGGTCTGTTATCATGAACTTAACTTGAATGGACTGAATTAATTTATGAATTTTCCCATTAACTACAATACTAGAACAAAACAAGGAATAATTTATCACATAGTTCAATAATAAATCATATTCCCAAGACACTGTCAAGATTGCGATGAAAAATGTTTCACCCGATCCCTTATTTTTTTTAATACAGGAGCCTGTTCCCCCCAGATCCTTCGACCTCCTACTATGTCATGATGGAGAATATTATATTTTTAACTGTTTCTGATTTGTGATGAAAGGTAAATACATCGTGTATTATTAGAAAAAGTCTAAATAATGTATTATACCAAAAAATACATCATCAAAATATGCACTGTTTCCCATTTATATAGGGTGGTCCAGGTCGTTACCAAAAAATTTTCACCACGTATTCTACATGAAAAAAAAGACCTAGTTTGTCATATAAACATATGTCGAGAAATGTTTCCTATCCGAGATACGGAGTGTTAAAACTATAGAAAAAAAAATTCTTTATTCTATTCCCTTCTATTCTACCGGTGGCGTCCGTACTGCAGCGAAACTGAATATCTTAATATATAAAACTCAGTCGGCCATAATGTTGGTTACACCATTTATAACTCAAGATTGGATGATCTGTTTGTTATGAAAGTTTTTTTGTTGGATTCTTCTACGGTGGGGTTAACATAAAATACATTAAAACAATGAAAAATTTGATGAAATGAAAAAAAGTAGAGGAAATTATTTTCCTTCTTGCGTATAGTGCCAGTAGATATATAAAACTCAGTCGGCCATATTGTTGGTTACACCATTTATAACTCAAGATTGGATAAACTGTTTGTTATGAAAATTTTTTTGTTGGATTCTTCTACGGTGGGGTTAACATAAAATCCATTGAAAATTTGGAAAATTTGACGAATTGTTAAAAAGTAGAAAAAAATTTTTCCTTCTTGAGAATACCGCCAGTAGATGTCGCTGTCGCTATAGTTGATAGCGTTTTCGTGTAGGTATTATATCTGATTTTAATTTCTCTGCAACGCCACTAGATATAACTGCAATTTAAACTGTGTATTTTGAGTGTCCAAAACGTCTTAGCCATGGAATTCTAATCTTAATATATAAAACTCAGTCGGCCATATTGTTGGTTACACCATTTATAACTCAAGATTGGATGAACTGTTCGTTATGAAAGTTTTTTTGTTGGATTCTTTTACGGTGGGGTTAACATAAAATACATTGAAATAATGAAAAATTTGATGAAATGGAAAAGAAGTAGGAAATTATTTTCCTCCTTGCGAATGAAGCCAGTAGATGTCGCTGAGGTTGATAGCGTTTTTGTGTCAGTATTATATTTGATATAAATTCGGTGAACTACATTTAATAATATTATTAACGCATCTGAGTTCATGTGTTATCACACCTCTTTCTTCCGAACACTACGGAAAATTTTATGACGAAAAAACTAAAAATGTGGTTCATCAAAAGGTACAACAATGAGACAATTTTTGAATAATAATGAGGTACCGCTTAAATAAAGTGAAGTCTATTCATGTGAATAACAATGTAAATACCAAGCTATTTCAATGTAATTGAATTTTTTGTATAGTTTGTACTTTAATTTTGTCTTATTTACCTCCTACTTGAAAAAGTACCAGTTTTGTTGATACAACTTTATGAATCTCTGAGGCGGAACAAAGTTCGCCAGGCCAGCTAGTTTTCAAATAAAAAAATGATACCCCACCAGTTTGTCCGACAATAAAAATTACTATTTGAATCCCTATTTAATTTGGGGCAAATTCGGTCAACTGATTTTTTGCTATACGAGGCGCCGTTTCCGATTGAAAAATTTTAACACATATAATAGGTACTTAAAAACGATAAGAATATTCTTTTGAACGAAATGGGCTACTAAAAAAAATAAGTATTAACAACCACACCTCAACAGATCCGACAGCAGCAGCTAAATTTCGATTTCTTAATTCGTCGCAAGAATTTTGAATACGGCCAATAAGTTCTTTCCTTGAGTTCACAGGAGTCACATATACGATTTGTTTCAAAAACCCCCACACTAAGAAGTCCAAAGGAGTAATATCGGGACTCCGTGAAGGCCAACTGACTGGCCCATTACGTCCGATCCATCTTTTTGGAAAATTATTATCCAACCAGTTCCTCACATTTCTATGAAAGTGGGCTGGACAACTGTCAAGTTGAAACCAAGCCGCTAATCTTGATTCTACTGGAATATTTGCATGCGCTGCCATTAGAAATTGTAAGAAAATTTCACCATTAACTCGTTCTGGTAGGAACGGTCCAAATAGGTGATTATTATGAACGCCAAGTCAAACATTAGCACTAAATTCTACTTGGAAATTTCTTGGTCGAATGAGATGTGGATTTTCGTGGGACCATTCATGCTGATTATGAAAGTTAACCACGCCCCGAAGAATTAAACACGATTTTTCAGTCCATATTATGGTATTTAAAAAGTCCTTATTCGGCTCAACCTTAGACGGGTTGCAAATGGAAAACATGTCGACGGACTCAACGGTTCTTTTTCAAAACTCGAAGAAAAGCCTACTACTTAGGTTTGTAGCGGGAGTTTCCGGATCGTCTCGGATCGGGAACAGCACGTCGGGTAGTACGTGCGATCGGAGAACAGTTGGGAATGTGACACGTCAAACGCAAGACGAAAGATTCCCTCTTTGATATTCCACTGTTCTGGCGCTGCACCAGAAGAGGCAGTAGTTTATTCTCTTATTCTTGAGTGAAATAGTTCAACTCAAGCAATTGTTAAGATTGGTGAGTAAGAAGTTGATCAGACAACGATATACCTATTTTTGCTAACGATTCATATGTTTCATATGAGGTGAGAGACGCTTGGGTTCCGCCATTTTGAGGATTGTACGACTCTTCATCTGATTTCCTCAACCATCCGATGAATCAACCTTCTTTCTAGATTAGTTTATCTATGTTAGCTATGGTTGATTCATTGAATTTTAACATTTCACATTTCCGTGACCCTCTGATTTTCTATTTCTCGATTTATCTGTGACAGTGTTTCAGTGAACACGTGGACATTTTTCCCTTTTTTGAACTTTCCTTATGTAAACTAAGATTATCAGAGATCTCGGGGAATTATGGAAGTTTGACGATACAGAGAACTGATGCAAGTGTTTTTTGATAGCCCTTTTTTTGGAGGGATCTAAGTCTCCGGCATCTTTCTTGGAGAGAGCTAAGCCTCCGGCACCTTTTTGAAGAGAGCGAAGCCTCCGACACCTTTTTTGGAGGGAACTATACCTAGGAAATCTCGTGGGAGAGAGCTAAGTCTTCAAACCTTCAGAACCTGCATCTTGGAGGAAGTTGAACCCTCAACACTTCTCTTTGGAAGAATACAACCTTCACCTTTTACAACGTCATTCCTTCTGGAGGAACTGCAACGTCTTCCAGGAGATTCAGGAGTTCGAACGTTGGAAGAAATCGAGAGATAATCACTTCCCTTACCCAGCATTGTAATAAAAAGATAAGTAAACAAAGAACGAAAAACGCTCGTGAATGGTGTTTCTGACGAATTGTTCATAATTGTACATATTCTTGTCCTCCTATTTAATTGTTTCAATTTGTGGTAGTAGATATTGTGAATGGCTATTGTCATCAGAGAGGAAGAAATCTCGACTGTTCAAGTTTTAATTATCATTAGCCTGAGTAAAAGCATATTATCTCCTTTTACCTCATATAAACGTAAGGTGGTCTCATGTTCTGACTAGCTGGAGAATCGATTGTAAATTATATCTCTCTCTATAACCTTACAGGTTGTTGTAGCGGAAAGGCCCCAAGTCAGCCAAAGTGTGATATCTCGACATTGGAATAGGTTCAGGGAAACAGGTTTCATTTTGCAAAGACCAAGGATTGGTGGGTGACGAAAAACAACACCTACTCAGAATAGTTACATCACCATTTCGGCGAGAAGAAAGCCTACATTTACTCGTAGAATTCTACGGAATGCTCTTCAAATTGCAGATGGGGTCCAAGTTTCCATCGAAACTATCCGACGACGTTTGAGAAAGGTGAATCTAGGTTCTAGACATCCATTAAGAAGAGTTCCATTAACGCGTGACCATAAGCGTCACAGACTAGAATGGGATGGCAACATATCAATTGGAACGATCAATGGCGTAGTGATGAATCCAGAGTTACAGATTCTCTAAGAATAAGGGTATAAACAATCTCACGCATGGCCCGTAATCGTCGCTATGTCCAAGAAGTCCATCCATTCCGAGGGGGTAGTATTATGGTATGGGAAGGGTTATGTTTCAACGAGCGTACAGATCTACACATTTGTCCTGGAAATATGACCGTTCCACACAATGGGGGGCATGTCATTGACGATGTTTGTCCAAATTTTCAGGCGATTTCTAGACGATAACGCTAGACCGCACCATGCAGCCATAGTTGAGAATGCGCGCGAGGAGCCTGGTATTCCACATTTACCAATACCTCTGCACTCATCAGTTTTGAATTGCATAGAACATGCATAGGATATGCTCCCAAGAAGGGGAATCCTTAAATAATCTGGGAGCGATTCTGTCTTGTTTATAGAACCAAACTCCTCAAGAAATGTTCAACAGCCTCGTGTGTAGTTTGCAAAGAAAATGTCAAGGTGTTATTGATGCCTGTGGGGGCCATACATTTTATCGATGATTACAAAATTCTTGAATTCCCTGGGAATGAAATTTCGTTATTTTACTCGATTTTATTTAACTACCCTGTATACCCTGCAGACCTACAGGCTAAAATTGATTTCATTTCCTGCAACTTCAAATCATATAAATATGAATTTTTATTACAAATCTAATATTCAATGGATAACAGGTACAAATCGGAAAAAAACAATTCAAATCTCAATCGTAAATATAATTTTCTGAGAAAAAACATAAATCTCATTCTGATACATCATAATCAGTTGTATTATCACAGTATTGAGCATATCTTATCAAATTCATATCTTTATGACCCGAGACATGAAATCATTCACTGAAAGCTTGATTTATCTGTCCAGATTGTGGTTGCTGGTGATCTGACACTGAATTGGCCACATTTGCGTTTCTCCTCTTGAGTTCCGGCGAAACGAACAGGATGGAAAATGTTCCTATGGCTGTCAAAACCGATATGATAACGAAGCCTGCAACATAGCCAGCAGATTCGAACACAAGGTCGAGAACAATAACAAATATTATGGCGAATATGTATACAACGCAGTTCAAAACTGAAGAACCGAAGGGTTCGGGTGTTGGATATGTTGTTTCTACGGCGTATTCATAGCTTATTACCATCAAACTTCCACTGAAGAACCTAGAAATAAGGAGTAATGAGAATTTGAAGTCAGATATCTAGTATATTCTTAGGATAATAAAAGAAAACACACACATTTAGAATGATAGAAGTGTTTTTTTTATGCCTATCAAGGTGAGGTCAGCACTTGATCAATATTTCAGAAAGATCTAAGGGTTGAAAAAATGAAAGAAATTAATAATGTGTAAGGCCCCGTTCACTTCGAAATATGTCCAGTCGTAATCCTATATAGAAATTATCTGTAGAAGATATGGTATAAATGAGTTATCCTGGTTATCCTGTTGTCTTATTGCCACTTTAGGCTTGAGCATACTTATATCTACACTCCACGTCAATTAATTCCAGACAGGCAAAATTTTTGTCAAACTCAACACCCTGTATCTTTTTTCGTGCTTCACCGATTTGTTAAAATTTTCACCACGTATAGTATTGGATCTTGTGATATTAACCTGAAATTTATTTCGCAAAAATACCTGTAGTTTATCCGTTATACAGAAAAAACAAAACCTTGTTTTATACCCTCCATTTCTAAACACCCTGTGGTGAATTTAAGATGAAAAATTTGATATCATTAAGTCGGGCAAGGTGTTGGTCTGCCGATTTCGAACACGTCTAGCTAGCATATGCCATATATGTTCAATTGGATTCAAGTCCGGAAGTCTGGCTGGCCACACAAATCGTTGAACGTATACTGCGGCCATCGTCATTTAATGCTACAGCGCGTGCAACAACTTCTGGTCCCATTTTTCAAACGGAATACTCGTGAAGAATACCCTCTACTCTGCAATGAATTGTCCCTTTATTGATAGGGACACTTTGTTGAGCTATATTCTTAATGTTTCTAAGTGACCAAAGCCTACTGGATAAGATAAGGTATTGTAATGTTTTAAAATCTTATGAAAATTTTTTTTTGAAGCAAATACTGACGGAAATCGAAAAATATTTTGTTAAGAAAGGGTCACAATTAAAACTTGATGATATCAAATTCACCACAGGGTGTTTTAAAATGAAGGGTATAAAACAAGATTTTGTTTCTCCCTGTATAACGGATAAACTACAGGTATTTTTGCAAAGTGTATTTCATGTTAATATTACAAGACCCAATACTATACCTGGTGAAAATTTCAACAAAATCGGAGCCCCACGAAAAAAGATACAGGGTGTTGAATTTGAAAAAAATTTTGCCTGTCCAGAATTTATTGACGGAGAGTGTATTATTTCGTTCATATTTCGATTTTTTTCATTTGAACCATTATTTAATGTCTTTTAACGACAAAAAATTATGACTGATTCCGTTTTCAAGTTGATGAAATCATGAGAAGGTATGGCCCCCTTGACCTGAGTCAATACCTTCAACTTCAAACCAAGTGAATAAAAATATTTACATGTTTTCATGCCTAATAAACGGATTGAAGTACCCCGAAACTCATTTCCAGAGTGAAAAAGCCAATTAGAATTCATTAATTATCTCGAGTACTGTAAACATTCATGAAATATGCCGAAACAAGTCGAAATTTTAAAACTGAGTGTTTTCATTTTGAATTTTTTCTTTGATTCATACCAATGTAGTTCAACATTAATCGATATTTAATTTAGATTATTAATACCTGGAAGTCCGTTTGTAAGATTCTGAACACTTACCCATTTATTGGAACTGTTATGAAAGTTCCAATTCTGCTCTTCATCAGCAGAGTAACTGCTTGGGCTATAGTTCCAAGTAAATTAGCGAAAAGAACTAGGAAAGAAACCAATCTGTAGAAATAAAATGAAACATAACCAAATTATAACACCACTTTATTATTTCATAATGTATCGCACTGGATTAGAATTGTATAAGTCGCGTATGATATATATCCCAGAAAAAATTTTATATTATGTATTTTCGTAAAACAGCCAATTCGCCTTGAAAGTGGACTGATCATTTCAGGAAAGCCGTCTACAAATCACCAATTCATTTATTTTCCATTGTTTTTGCTTTTCTTTTTTGTAGTTCAAAATATTCTGAGCTGACTTTGTCAATTGAAGTTCAAGAAATTTTGCATTTCGATTGGTAAATCTCACAAATGTTAGAATTTAGTCCAACTCGAAGGATTTTATATCCCAGTAATCGACAGTGTCCCGATTATCGAAAAATCTGGATATTTTTTGTATGATAAGAAGAAAAAACTATCTGAAAGAAGAGAAGTGTTTCATTGTTTGAACGTTGCAGTGGAGGCTGAAGCCCATTATATATAGAAAAAGATATAAATGATCATTTTGCTTCCGTCTTATCGAATAATAATTATTAATCTCATTGCTTCATCAGAAAAAAGGATATTGATGATAGATACACCTAATATAATGAATCAGCTCAAAATTATTTTGGAGTAAAACAACGAAGAAGTTATAATATGAAGGTACCATTCCGGAATCAGAGAAATAAAATGAACGCGGTATACATATATGACCTACTATCAATGCAGAAATTAAGTCAAAATTGAATTTATACTACCCTTGTTGCTTGTTACTGTGTCTTATATTCATTTCGAAATAAATTGTAATTTTCTCATTTAAAATTATGTTATATTTTTCGTTATGAATTGAAGTGAATTCCATTCATATTGTTTCCGTCGCGTTGAATAAAATAATCTAGTTGTTGCTCATTTTCCTGATTTGATTTTCATTCACGGTGTCTGAGTCACTTATTTCTTCTCATTCAAATATAATATACGTGAAATGGGAAAAACAGGAATAAGAACAGTTTCTACATAAAATTCATCTCGATAATAATTCCTTCTCCTGAGATCCCACAATAGACTATTGTGACATATACTTTGAATGCATGATGAAAGTGGCAAAGTTGCTATCAATAATCTGAAAATTTGACGAAAACGTCTGAAAGAATATCGGTCACGCTTAGGATGGAATTGAAAAAGAAGCATTCATGACTTTTTTTCAGATCTCATCACATAAGAAAAATTTAAATTTCGATACCTACCTGAAGTTGTCTGTTCTATCCAAGATGTAGCCAAAAATTAAACTGCCCAAACATCCCCCTAATAAAACTGTTGCGAAAGTAAGTATTCCTAAATCTGCGTTGCTTTCTGCATTCTAAAAAAAAGTGGGATAAATTAATTACGATACATCAGAATATTCATATGAATTATTAAGAAAACATATGAATTGTAAAGATGAAGAGAGTTCTTGACTAATTTCACATTTCAATACTAAATCGAAATTAACCTAATAACGAAGTAACTGAGATATTTTTTCAGATTTTCAGATGAGATCAAGGTCGTGTTTACAATAAGGAATGCATTGTTGTGAAATATAAGATACTTGGTTAATATCTTTTCATCAATTATCACGGTTAGGACAGATAGGTAAACACTCTACAGTAATGTAATTGATGTAGATTAGTCTCCAATTCTATTCATTCTCAATTTGCATATCTCCCCCTGCGATGGAATCCTCGATTAACGTCGGTATTTCCGAAGGTAAACGCCCTTTTGACACTAGACCGAACTGACCTATTGTTCCAGCCTAGGAATAGAGTTATTAACGAGGGAGAGTTTTCGACGTTTTACTTGTCAACGATACAGCCGGTGCCAATGGTGTGAAAAAAATTTAAAAAAGCAAGCACTGATTTTCTCACATGAGAGCATTCAATAGTATATTCTAAAACAAGTTGCAGAGTGAGCTCCTATTCCAACACGAATGCGAAGTTCGAAAACGAGCGACGAAGGAGCGAGTTTTCGATAGCATGAGTGTTGGAATTGCCTTCTGCAACGAGTATTTGACGGTATTTTCTCTATTTCAGTCAATACTCTCGAAATTCAAATGAAAATTCAGATTAGTGACTTTTGTTTTGTATCTTGGCAGTTGGTGTGACATACGAAATTTGACAGATCACGGAATTTGAATTGATTTGATTCGAAACTTGATTCCATAGGAGGTCAATACGGACAACCAGAAAACGAAAAATATAACTGAAAACAATGCTGTAATGAGTTTCATTACAGCACTACTTTTAGTACTGTAATGAACTCATTACGATACTGAAATAGAGAAATATTTTTCTATTAATTTTGTCTCAATAATATAATATAGTAGGCGAACTTAGCCAAAACATGGGATTAAACATCAACATCAAAAAAACTAAATTCATGATTATCACTAGGGAAGCGAATACGTTTGCAAATTCTAGAGTAACATATAATGGAACACCTATAGAACGGGTAGAAAAATTTAAATATCTAGGAACATGGCTCTGTCAAGAATGGTCATCGGACGACGAAATAAAATGCCGAATTGAACAAGCTCGAAGTACATTCATAAAATTTAAGAATGTATTTACATGTACCGAATTTGATCTTGATCTTAGACTGAGACTAGTGCGATGCTACGTTTGGTCAGTGCTTCTTTACGGAGAGGAGGGTTGGACCCTTAAGGTAAAAAACATCAACAAATTAAAGGCATTCGAAGTGTGGATATATCGTAGAATCCTGAAGATACCATGGACTGCCAAAGTGAGGAATGAGGATGTTCTCAGGCGTATCAATAAAGACCGTGAACTCTTTAGCATCGCGAAGAAACGAAAAATTGCATACCTTGGCCATATAATGCAAGGCCATAAATATCAATTCCTTCAGCTGATAGTCAAGGCAAGATTGAAGGTAAAAGAGGATTAGGACGGAAGAGGATATCATGGTTGCGGAACGTGAGGCAGTGGACGGGTATACAAGATATTCAGACATTGATCCATACAGCTAGAGATAGAGAAACCATGAAAAATGTGGTCGCGAACGTCCATTAATGGATATGCATTGAAAGAAGAAAGAAGAAGAAGATTCAGGCGGAAATCCGAGAACAATTCCGAGAATGTCAATATTGATTTGTAGTTATAATAATAAATAATAATGATAATAAGTGTATTACACTTAGGTCAGTGGGAGTACAAAACTTCCTGATTATAGCCCATGAATGAGAAATCTCAATCTGCCATCAAAGTTATCCTGATAATATTCCTAACAAATGGTACAACATATTTACTGGTACAAAAAATTCCTCGAAGCATAGACTAATAACATGACTGTCAACAATCTAGATGGTAACAACAACGTGCATTCCTCAGCGAATTTACTATCATTGCGAGAAAAACAATATCATTGCTACTCAATCGAAAGGCTGTTCCGAACACAGCAGAAGATGCATTGAACAGTATGTTATTGCTTCAGTTATATGCAATAAGGCCTTCTCTAAATCTAGGACTTTTCATGCTGCATATGTCGATTACCAGAGAAGGCATTTGAATCCTCATGAGTGGCTCGTTATGATCATTACAATCTATAAGGTGGATACCAGTGTGTGAGCATCACAACTGTTCCGATTCCCATAAATCGAGGAATTTTTCGAGGAGACTCAATCAGCCCCTTATGGATTTTTATAACGTTTGATCCAGTGTCTTATCCATTGAATCCCACAGATTGCGCATTTGCTGAAACTGAATCAACTATGGACTATTTTATTCTTTTGATCAAGAGAGTTTAAATAATACAATACATATTGAAACAAAAAGATACCACTTGAGGTTGGTGCAACACAGGAAAACCATACAGGTCTGCAGTATGATTAAATGAGATTGCTGGCAATGTCGAAACAATAGATGAGAAACAAGCTGAACATTGTACATGAGTTTTCAGACGACATCAAAATTAATTTTGAACGAGAAAAATGTCGTATTGTCAACATTTCAAAGGAGAAAATAATTTTGAACTGGATAACAACGAAGAGATTGAAGCGTTGCAGCTAGGCTAGGAGGTACATACAAATATCTTGGAGTGAATCAGTATCCAAAGAAGAATTAAACGAATATTGCAAACTGGTCTGAATAGCAAGAATCTAAGTAGAAGCTATCAATACATACTCTGGATAAACATTGAACTACTCGTTTGGTATCATTTCCTTGTTAACAGATGTTCAGCCAAAATTCCAAGCATTTAGAAAAATCCAATTATTCATGATTATATTTCTTATGTTAGAGTCTTTGAGTCCTGATTAAACAATGGGATATTGAATAAAATCTATTCAATTGGATCTCCGTCAGTCCATAGTCAAAGTTCGGAACTAATAAATCTGAATTGTGACAATATTTATGGAATATTGAATATCTTAGGCCTCAGCACTTAACGTTTGTAAGGTACCTATGGAGTACTTACCGGGAAGTATGTCTTGTATATCTGATTGAATAAAATGCCGGAGCAGTTCCACAAACCATAATTGATACCAAAGGATATGAGAACGATAATGAAATCCCTATTTCTTGCAAAAACTTTCACGGCCATCCAAAAAGTCAATCTTTCATTTTTATCTGTGGTAGATAGTGCAGCTTGCGATTGACTTGGAGGAGACGGCGGTTTAGACCTGAAAACTGAGAACATTTCAAAATTCTGAGATGAGACTTCTTAAGTATTATTCTTGAGTTCATAGTATTCGAAAGAAATTTAAGGTTTGAAAGGGATAAATGAATTATCTACTTCATTGTTCAAGCCGATACTTACATAATATCACAATAAGGAACACAGCTACGGACGCAATTGTATAATAGATGAACATTTCATTCAATTCTCCCCTGATCTTATCTTTGTCACCATTTTTTACCAGTAGAGTCGGAACGGCAGCCCCAATAGCAACACCTGCAAGATCGAGAAAGCTTTGAAATCATGATAAGCTATACAGGATAAGTCTTCCACTAGTACAGGTATACCGACAGAAGGTCCCTCAGGTCTATAGAGTAATTTTTTTTGACTTGGCAAAGTTTCGAATAGGCTGATGAAAATACATGCAAAATTTATTGTCAGGTACGAAATAGTAGTAATTTGATTATATGCTGGATCGGTGGAAAGATTCTAAACTGAATTTGCTGAAATCATTTCAAATTCTCAACATTTTGGGACTATCGCTTTTCATATGTGTGTATTATTCAAAGTTCATACTGACATTTCGATTACTTTTTTGCTTGTTCTCACCTATTTGGGTACCGAACAACCCGATAGAACATGCCGTGGATACCTCATGTGCTCCAAACCAAACAGATGCAACTTTTGTTGGAATTATGAGCATGAAAATCTGAGATATCGCCACTATGGTCTGTGATACTAAGACTAGATAATATCTTTCAGGAACTGTGGCTAGTATCTTCAAAGAGTTCCCAATAACTGTCAAACCTGTACTGATGATCGATGTAGTTTTCAAACTCTGAAAAAATTATTGAATCTTTGTTTACAAGTGTGACAATTTAAATCTGCATTGATACTCACAGTGTTATCAACTATATATCCTACAGGAGCGAAGAATATCAAAAAGCAAAACATGAAGACCAATCCGCTCATGTCAATGAGAATTGAATCAACGCCATAATACCTGAAAAATTCCAAGATGATTGTTTGAAAAATGACCGGGTCAGAGACTGAGTTCAAGGAACTTACAATGAGTGATTTTTAATAGCTATGGGAAACACATAAAATCAAGAATAATACATGAAATCTTTATCGGAATCGATAGTACGGTCCATATAATTTAATGTTTGAAGATTATTTCATGCAAATATGGACCACGGCTGTGCCGCAAGTCCTCCATCTGCTTAGTCCTATTTTTTCCAACATTCCGGCCCGTATCTCTCGAATGAATGCTTCAGTCTGGTCATCCACAGAAAGCGTTTTCGAGCGTTTTACGGCTCTCGCAAAACGAGCGTTTGTAGCTGCTACAACACAGGCAGACATGAGCTGCAGGGTGCGTCCACTGGCAACGGTGACGATTGCGGCCTCTTGCCTGATACAAAGACAATAATTTGTCTCCGAAAACAACCACGTCCATATTCTTTCAGCATTGAGTGCAATATGCTATGAATCCGGAGGACTTGTGCATTTAAGAGTCAAGTTATTTAGTCAAAAGCCGACGGAAACACACTGGTCCTGACGTAATTGGATACACCCAATTTTCAGAGCCAGAAAATCGTTGGAGAATTCAAACATCTCCACAATCAATAATTGGAAAAATATCCTGAGTGATTTTTCAATTACTATGGGAAGAAGCAAAGAACATTTCTGAATGTCTTTGAAAAACGATAAAACTTCATAGAGACAACACTTCGAACTCTCAAGCTTTGTAACGTTTCGGAATACATGTTAGACTCCCTCTTTACACAATGTTTTAACATGAGCTTTACCAAATTCTAAGAAATTTTGATTTCTCAATTGACATTTATCAATACATGATGAAGATAGATTAATATTAATTAATGTGATGGTGACATTGCTACTTCATTTCAAAATTCCCTGAAATCAGTTACATTTTTAACAAATCATTCCAAATACGAACCACACCCACCGAAAAATTGAATAGATTATCACTTTCACTCAACGATATACTAGACGACTGCTTGATTTTTCTTATATAACTGTCAGGTTCCATGATAATATTTTTTGGGTTATTCCAATCCATCCTGTGATCGCCGGTATTGGAAGTCACATGATCGCTATCTACCAATATCTTTATTTTTTATGTTATTGTAATTTTCTTATTTCGAAGGGTCTTGATGTTTCTCCTATAGAGGATGTTCTATAAGCTATATGACAAACATTGACAGATGTTAGCTATGCTTATTCTGAACATTTTTTTCCTATGATAATATATCCGATTTCTTTTTGTTCTGAAGATTGAAGATAAATAGGAGAGCATTTGAAATGATATTTTTTACGTACAAATCATAATAATGAATGGAAATTTTGAGACCATAAAAATTGTTCAAAAGGTTCGCCTTCAGCTTCAATGCAAGTTTCACATCGACGAACTAAAGATGCTCTTCCACATGTCTCCATGAATAATAATCTATGGGATTCAGATCAGGCGAACGAGGTTGCCTCCTTGACTTATCCATTTATTCGGGAAATATTCATTCGGCCAACTGACTACTTGTCTTCCTTTATGTGTTGCTGCACCATCAAATGCTTGTAACTCCGAATCGCAAACGAATCGGACCTATTTTCATAGAAAAAAAAATGTTCAGAAGAAGCACAGCACCTTCTGTCGAAGTTTGTCATAGAGCTTGTAGAACACTCTGTATAGGTTTTTCCACAAATACAAAGAATATTGTAAATACAATTTATTTATCTTCGTTTTTTATTCAAAGGTATAGATCTTAAATCATTTCGTGTTTTGAAAATGATTCTCATATTTAATTTAAAACCAATTCTTCGTCCATTAACATGAGGAATCAAATTCAATAGAATTGTTCATTCTTTAATATTTTTGTTCACACCTAAATCTTTTTATTGCTTCATTTCTTTTCTGCAGAAACCCAATTGCTAAGGGAATTAATCGATGAACTATATCACTAAGACTAATTGATACAGCTGTGATATTTTCTTCAGTTCGCACTGTAAGTAAACATGTTGGTGGTCCAACAATGTATATTTGGTGCGAAATTTAGACACGACAGCCCGAAGAGCCGCTTCCGTGGGTAGATTAAACTGACAATAAAATGAAAAAAGCGCACGATCAATGATTGGCAATCCTTGTTCATTTTTTGAGACGATTCATATTTGAATTATAGACCAAACTGACAGTGATACAACAAACGGAATCTGTCGAAATCAATGGTGTCAAAAAGAAATAGTTAACAAATCACCTGTTATTTGTTTTGCTGTTTGTATTTTTTTTAGAAAGCAAGATGGTCATACTTCTTTGCGCATTCAGCCATACCAAGAACATTTTCGAAACATAGATAAATTCAAAATAGTAATCATCGAAATTAAAACCACTTTTAGTTCATAGGCTATCAGATCTTCATCATGGGGCTAAAGAAGAGGGTGAAATATTAAAAATTCAATAAATTGAAAGTGGTGGCATCTAGTAGTCTCGTAAGAGAAGTCCCACATCTTCAAACTCATGCTAAAAACAACAGCGTACATCCTCTTTTCACTCCATTCAATTTTAGCAATGGCTGTAAATTATGCCCAATTATGGTCGTGACTGTGAAGCCAAGTTTTTTTGAAGAAAAAGTACAAATGGTAAAAATCTGCGCCTATCAGGTGGCAATGCTGGGAACATCTTTGAAACATAGATAAACTTGAAATAGTAATAATGGGAATGTATACCACTTTCAATACATAAGCTCGAAGATCTTTTCTGGTGGGGCGAAGTAAGTTTTCAATTTGTTCGCGTTGAATCCCACACACAATTTTTCAATCGATCAGAAAAAGGTTCGAGTCGAAAAAAATGCTCAGAACATATGATGCCGGGGCAAAATCAATCGCACAATCTTCATCACGACAATGCAAGCTCTCACTGATAGGCTCAAACAACTGCCTTTCTGAGAAACCAAAACCTCTCTGTAATCAGTTATCCGCCGTACAGCACCATTTTTTTTCATTCCTGTACGTAAAAAATTACTCAGAGGTCAACGTATTTCGACACCTGGAAAAGCATTCTGAATGATTTGTACCAGATACCTCCATAAGATTGGCATACGCGCTCCGAGATTCGACAACTGGTTTGAACTCATGCATAAGTATGTTAATATTTGAAATACAATAAAGCGATTTCCGATGATTACTATTTGCTTTTGATCTCTTATCATGAAGTATAAAAAGCAACATACGTATTTCGCATGCCATCTGAACTGAAGGTCATTCAAAATTCACGAAACGAAATTATAATTCCAATTATTTCCTCATTTGAATTATTTCGATAATAACATCCTTAACACCCACTGGAGCTTGACTCGAACAATGCAATCCACATACACATTAAATGCAATAATAATCACAAAACACGTGTACTCATCTAGAACGGAATTTTCAAGGATTCCAATCCGGCATCAAACAATCGAGATAGCTGTCAACTAATCTTTGGATGAGACATAAATTTTCTTCCTTTATTTGTTCACTCATTAATCGTTTTGTTTTGTTGGCTAAAAACCAACGTTTTAAAATTTTTTTGTGTGTGGAATTATTTCATATTCCATGCTAGGATCCTTATTATCAAATTTTTACAGTTTCTCGTAAAATTTTTGCATAGGGTTAATGAAAACGGAACTCTTGAATATATTAAGCGAAGCTCAGATGAGAGCAGAAGTATTGATTGATAAACAATCAGTTGGAAGTAGAAGGGTGGATTTGTATCAAATAGTTTTACTGATTGCAATGGAGAGTGAAACAGAAACACACCAAGTAATAGTGGAAAGAGTACAGGAAAAAAATCCGAAGTGACAGAGAATAAAAAACTAGATTCCCCAAAAACAAAAAATAAAACAAGAAATCGACAGTTCTAAAATGACATGAAGGTGATAATAACTAAGTGTGCATCATGGTTTTGAGTTCTGAAAGGTAAAAAACGGTTTATTCAGTTTTTGTTTTTCTGAAATGAAAGGTGTATCAAGTACCCACATAATCTTCGAATCGAATAAACTTTCTAAAAAAAAATGTATTATCACAATCTGAAGGTAGGTTCCATAATCTTTGATTGTGCGATCAAAAATGTTAATTTGAGTCAAAGTTTTGTAAAATACACCCTCAAACAGCTCAGATTATGCACATCAACTTCAACCCAATATTCCAAGCTATCATGTTAATAAAAGTATTTGTAAAATATGAGATAGATTCCCTTTTTCTCATTTACTGTTTTAATATAATTTTCTATCAGAACTGATCATTTCGTCAACTCGGTGCCCTAATTTAATTCATCTGGCAACAGCGTATTAGACCGAGGCAAAAACCTGACATTTTCTGTGGCGCATTGACCTCGATTGAAGGGGACCTCAGTAGGGCCTTAATTTTATAGATTATATCATTTTTCATTTAATTTTTCTAGTTTTTTGTGATTATTCTGGAGTTTATTTATTTTTATTTTCGTTTGTTTTGAGTTGTTAATTGATTTGTTATATATATTTGTATCAATTTTAGCTTCCCGTAAATAATTAAATAAATGTCCATTTGTATTTACATTGAATTTAACTTTGTATTTTCAACTTAAAAATATGCCTTATTCGAGTTTTCATGTCGTGTGTCTTTTCCTTTCATTTTATGTTACCTTTTTGATGAGATTGAAAGCATTGTTTTCAGAGCAAGCTTTCATTTATATGAATAAATGTATTTTTTAATTTTATATCAGCCATACAAGGAATTCTGTAAATGACTTACATATTTATTGTAATGATTTTTTGACATTCTTCTATAAGAATAATTCTTACCGATGCTTCACAATTTTGTCTGTTTTCGAAATGATCACTACAATTTTTTTCCTATTGCCATTTTACTCCATTGCTCACAGAGGCAGAAAATAATTATACAAGAAGCAAGAAATATCTATAGATACAATAAGTTCGCATTCTTGTATACCTCTTAACCTATTTTTCGAGGTACTCTTGAAACATTCATTATTAAAATGAATCCTGTGCTACCCCATTTGAGTTAATCTCAAGGCTATTCTCGTAAACAATTTAGTTAAGTCATTATTTCCGCAATCATGTATCCTGTGCATTTCTGAATATTCATTATCTTATAACCCAATGTTAGCATGAAAGACAGAAGAACTTTTGAATTGGGTCAATTATTTCAGGATTGTTTACATCCTGTATAAATTACTAACTCATTACTGGCGCAAATTGGAAAATTGGTTTTTTTACCTTCAGACCTTGAACCCATGAGGAACACTCTATCAGTATCATTCTCAAATGCCAGAAAATGAAGATTGATGATATGATAATATTACAAGGAATGACTAGTACTCAACAAGAGAAATCTTCTGGAGAACTGGAATAAAACAGGAAGAAAAATTAGGTTGATCTTCTACAATAATCTTGAAATGTTTACTGAATCAACAAAAAAATATCTAACGTCCATTATCTTACATGAAATGTCAATGGAACCTTCGGTCATGACCTCGGATCACTTATGAATGTATCGACTTCTTGTTTACTAATCCGATATATCCATAATTATAAAAAATGGATCAAATCAATTAAGTATTATATCATAATGTGAGCAAGCAGATATCACTAATATTATGATAAGACACACAAAAGGACGATTAAAACACTTGTGCATATCATGGAAACGTCGTTATGAAATATTGATTGGTATGCAATACAGGGTGAGTCATTAATTTTCGATCGATCGACAGCTCTTGAAAATTTTGTGTTGGGAGAATGACTCAAATTTTGACAGAGCAACATTACTCAGCACATATGCCTGAATTATTTTTGAATCTACGAATCTTCGGAAGTGGCGAAACACGTCCCATAATCATAATTTCCATGAATGAAAAATTTTTATTGTCAGAGTACATTCTGCATTCCCTATCTTCGAACATTTCTGGTCTTCGAACGTTTCCTGTGTCTTTCATATAGGTACTCATTAATACATACGAACAATTCAATGGAAGAGGCCTACGTTCAGCAGTGGATGTGTGAGGGCTGAATAAGAAGAAGGAGAAAAAATATTCGATAATTTATATAGACTGAATCAAAGAAATCTCAAAAATTCAAAATATTTTCAAACATTCTTGTCGACAAAATAAAAAACAGACAACGTGAACAAACAAAGAAACATTTTCTGAATTCTCTAAAGAGTTCGAAATAACTGCTTATTTTCAACCAGGAAACTCAAGAAAATACATATTTTGAGAAGTTGAGATATCAAATCAGACTTCATCCCATTTCACTTTGAATTGAAAGGTTGAAAAAAAATTGGAGACATCTGAGCACAACATATCTGCAATAAATGTAGAAAAAACGTATTAGCTGAAAATATGCAGTCATTTTGAACTCCTTGAGATCATGTTCCTGTTTCTTGACGTGGTCACATTTTCTTTAGTCAAAATGAATGTTTCCAAATAATTTGATGATTCATTTTATTTGACTCATCCATAAATGATAGGTATTCCCGATAGGTTTCGAGCAAAGTTAAGTAATATCATCCCTTTTAAAATGTAGATATATGTGGACAGTATATTGCCATGCTCCGTTCAAGATATGCATTCTGAACACTTCATTTTAGGAAAAACATTTCTGAACAAATTATGAAAAACGATTTCTTACTAGGACCTACGTTGAAAACGAGGTTGAAAAGTACCACAGATAAGTGACAAGTGGTAAGTGAGGCATTTCTGAATCACAATTCAGAGATATGAAATAAGCTTTCTCATTTGGAAAAATAGGGTTATATCAGATCAGCATGTAGGATCAAAAATAATCTGACCTCATGCCCTGAGTACTGTTGACAACGCCAAAATTTCAATTATTTTTTCATGACTCATTCTGTATAATCGAATATCCTAATCGATGAAGGATTTTTGTATCATATCGTGTTTAGTCTGGGTCCTTTTGGTTTATATTAGGATAAAAGCGATTTTCAGAGATATACCCTTGGGACTTCCATTACTTACCATTTTATTTGGCTTACGATATTAACATTAACTGAATAATAAAAAGTATAGAGTTGGATGGAATTCAGGTAGAATTCTTGAAACTCACGAATTTCTGATGCTACACAAATTAGTCAATTGATGGTAAAACCGGTGTCTCAATAACGAATTTGAGCAAAGAATTTTTAGGCAAAAACCCTCTGTATCATCGGAAAATCCAAAGTTCAATGAATTCTTCGCAACCTATTGAAATTAATGTAGGTGACGTCACTTCTTGTGAAACCGGAATGAACGGTGGGAATTCACTTGGCGAGTTTTATAAAACATGCAGTACTCTTCCTTCAGCTCATGAAATTCGATAATTTCTTTCTGGTGGAGAGATAAACGCTGGAATTGGTCAATTTTAGATTTTTTTAATAACTCAACTCATTATGTATAATTGAGGAGTTTGTCATGGCCTTCAGCAACGAAAATATCATCTATTTCTGGCACCAGAAAAAGGTTGCCAATTTAAAAACTTCAACGAAGTCTTTCGTTCAGATGGTTCCATATCCATTTTTTTTTGTCGATATGCTTTTGTGCTAAGTTCCACAAGATCTATCAACCAGCGCTCTCATTGGCAATGAGGTTAGGATAATTGTATGTTAACCAGATACATCATTTTTTTTTTCGATTAGAGTTCATTGTTTTGGGAGAATGTGGAGACTGCTTAGGGTGAATACTGATATAATTGCTGAAAAGGGATGAGTAGGATATATTTTATTCCGAACGGAAACGCCTGGAAACTGTATAATATGCCAAAAATAAAAGAAGAGTTCAACAAGGTCATTGGCGAAATAAAAACAATTCTTATATTTCAAAAAGTAGCACAAACCAACTACATCCTGAGAGTGGAGTGAATGTTCCCGTATTTTACCGACTTTGCCCCATGAATAAAATAATGCTGAGAAAACAGAAGACTAAGATAACCTGGTTACAATAGAGCTCGACAACTCTTTGGTGGATAGAAATAAACCTAGTCGTAGGAAATTTTTAATTGTACCTGAACAGGTAAAATTGGATCTCTAGAACTGATCTAAAATGAGTGATTTACTCATTTTCAGTGAAAAAGATGAGAGCTAAAAGGATGTCCGATATGACTGTTTGGATAATTAAATTGCTCTTTATATCTAAATAATATAAGGCTTTCACGACCGGATATACTGACATTGAAAGAGTCTTCCAGGCTTATTGGCCGTGGTCCATTGGAAATATTTCATTTGTGATAAATATATATATATATATATATATATATATATATATATATTCTTTTGAATAAGAGAGCTAAAATAATACAATAAATGTTGAAACAAAAAGAACCTAAGCTGAGGTAAAAAAAGGAACGGGGTACCACAACATTCTTCGTATGATACTATAGTATCATACGATACTATAGAGCCAGGGGAAAAAACCTCAGCCGAAAAAAACCTCGTTAAAAAAATAAAATAAAATTGTTGTATCTGAATATTCTATATAGAAGGACATCACGATCAGCGGGACGGCTCTTCGGAGGAAGGATTTCCAAACACAAACTCCAACCTGAAAATAAAAAAAGCCAGAACAGCAAGAGAATTCAATTTATACTTCATCAAATTGATCTGAAATTTTCAACCCATTGCAAAAATGAGTTTGATATATTGTGTATGGCTCTAATGCCATCTTGGAATTTATAAATCTAACAATTATTAATTAGGTGTTCAACTGTTTCCTCTGATTCACCACATTCACAATTAGGACTATCAACCAAATTCCACTTGAAAAGCATGCTGTTGGTACGACCATGACCTGTTCTTATTCGATTAAGAAGGGACCATATTCTCCTGGGAAGGTTAAAACCAGGAAATTTATTCGATGGATCAGATATTAGATCTTTATTAGATAAAGAACATACATCCCATTCGGATTTCCAGATTTCGTTGTAGCTGAAGTTCGAATTCAGAAAGTTATTCGACCAAATAGGTTTGCGAGATTTCAGTCTTGGAATTCTATTTTCTGGAACGTAGGAAAGTATCGGAAAAGAATCCGGAAATGAATTTGTAATAATTTGTGATAATTTCACCTAACGCTTCGCCTACAACTTCAATAGGCATCTTCAGAGTATTCTTGGTCTAAGATTGTACCTCTGACACTATTAGTGTCAGAAATTCAGCGTTCGAGGTACAATCTTAGACCAAGAATCCTATGAAGATGCCTATCAGCCTATCGCAGTTTTTGGCGAAACTTTAGGTGAAATTATTCCTAAGGGACCATGGCCAATAAGCCTGGAAGCCTCTTTCAATGTGACTATCAACAGTTTATGTGGCTCTAGTGTTTTTCTTCGTTTACCTGTGTCAGGTTTTCATAATAAAAATATTTCTCGTTCTAATTTTGAAATGAAAATATGTCTTATATCGTTTTCATCATAATTTGGGGGAATTTCCTATCAAAACCGACTCTGTTCAGGTTAGTTTCCTTTTTTTTGTCGAACACGATTGACTTTTGTGAAAAAATTTAAAATAGCACTAATTGTTTCCGTAGCATATCTTGATAAGTCTATGTATATTGGAAGACCGTTGGTTTTCTTCGATTACTGAACATCTTCAAGAAGATGTAGCCACTTTTGAATGAAAGGTCCTCCTTTCCTCGTGAAAGGAACATGAAATGTGTAATCTTCTTTTAAATATAGAAAAAATTAATTGCTGTGCGTTAGGTACGCTAAAACGGCTGGGCCAATTTTACTAATTTTGGTCTTGACTTATTCTTGGAATTCCAGGGAACGTTTAAAAAGTGAGAAAATATAAAAATGCAAGGTATTTAATATGTTTTTTCCGTAGAGGTGGTCGATTATCATTTGCTTTTGCATTATTAATAGAATCGTACATCTATTTCTCGATTTTCATGATTTCTCCAAGTGAGGACGACGCAAAGTTTGCACAAAACATAAATGTAATCAATCAATAATAAATAATTAATAAAAAATTCGATAAACATCGAGTATCATTTTCGGTTATCCATGTCATTATCGGCTTCGGTCATCATTTGTAAAAATAACATTTGAAGTTACGTTCTTTTTTTGCAGTTGATAGATACAACTTACCTTTGTCAACTTGGTTAATTTCAATTTGCGATGCCGGGAAAAAGAACACCTGACATAAGAAAACGCGTCACGGGGGGCTGAATGCATTGAGGGGGTTTAATGATTATTCGATTATGGGAATATAGTTTCAGTTATTCAGGAGTAGAACGTATATAAACGAAAAGTTAGGGAAACACAATTGGATCTGGTAGGCGGTATGGTAATCGGGATCTCGGCTTTTTCAAGATTTTACGTGTTTGAAGATAATATAGGACTTACAGTAATAACAAAAAATTATGATTATCAGAAAAATAGGAATCATTTGAAGTCTTGTATTTCAAAAATTCTAGAGAATCGGCGGTTTTTTCACAGCTCTTTGTACAAACAATTACTCTCCTATAGTTCTGCAAACTAGGAAGAAAATTTGGCTTTTTATCCAATGAAATTCTTGAAATCATTACTCCCGTTATCATTACTACGTTTTTTTCAACATGCGTGAACACAAAATAATTATCGTCGAAATGAATACCATTTTCAATTCATAGGCTCACAGATCATTCATCATGAAAGTGGATAAATGAAATAAGATTTTGTCACTGGGAGAAGAGATGTACCGGTTTCAGCCTTATTTTGCATCTTCAGTATCCCATCAGTATCCACAGAGACAAAATCGTCATAAGAAACTTCTACTTTTGGAGAAAGTAGTACAAGACTTCTGAGTAAATGAATATAAATAATATCTAATGGCGTCAAAAAAGAAGTTCCACATCTCCAAGCACAAGCTACAAAAACTGTGTTCATCCTCTTTCACTCTTTCTCCGAGTGATGAAAACGCTCAATTATTTTCGCGACTGTAAAGCAACGTTTTATGAAAAACAAATGGCAGAACATAAAATATTAATTGCTTTATTTTCATGACAAAAGATCTGTGAGCTTATGAATTGAAAATGGTATCGATTTCGATGATAACTATTTTGGATTGATCTATGATTCAAGAAATGATATGGCCTCCGTAAACGTGAGAAATTTTCAGTTTTTCTGGTTGTTCTTTTTCAAAAAAAATTCATCCAGATCAAACTAATTGTTTCAAAGAGTATTTGCAATAACAGTTAACAACCAGATATTTGGCTGGCAAAAGAGGTTAAAGTTTGAAACTCAAGCAGACATTCAACGTTATATAGAAAAGTTTAGACTTGTATATCAACAATGGTGTTAAGACTTAAGACAGCCAGAGATTGTAGATTTTGTCGACATTTTTTCAAATATCAGTATTAGATTTTTAAATACTTGTCTGAGATTTCTCAATTTTTTTAACCTTATTGAGTTCTTCAGCGGAACACAGACATAAGTACAGGTGTCCCAGAGGTCACCTGTCCTATGAAAATATACTCTGTACTTCCACTTCTCTCACAACCACCGTATTCTGAAAGACCTTCATGCAAATTTTACGTATATGTTCACATAAATATTCATGATGATTCACTATCAATCTCTCTTCCTTCCGTCAATAAGATCAACGTCTACATTGGAATGGACCTTCAACTTCGAAGATAACAAAGTTCGTACTACTCACTCTTTCAAAAAATCAGCTATAATCGTAAACTGCAAGAACTGTGCGAAGTTTATCGTGGCGTAAAGACCGAAAATAGCGATTATTATCCATCTGTACTTGTACAGTTTTATAGTCTCGTTCGGGCTCAGCACTTGCACACTACTACAACTCTCCATTTCTACCGCACTGTGAATGTGAATTCCTCAGATAGAGATTGAATTGGTGGGTTCTCGACCGTGGTTCACAGCCGATTACGAATATTTGTGTCTCAGACTCATTTCGATCCCTCTGCGGAAAGATAAAAGGAATTGCGGAGTTTATCTGGTGGGTGAGGTCGTGGTTTGGTTCATAAGGAGTGTCGAATTAGGAACGAGGGTATCAGGTGATGAGATGAAATTCTGATTTAGAGATCTCTTCGAATATAATGAAATCTGTTCGTATTATGCGCTTTCAGAAACATTTTCGGGGTTTCCCACCATCTGAAAATAGTCAATAATGTGTGATATTATGACTGGAAAGGAAACTGCAACACTCAGAAGGAGCTGTTTGAATTTGAATTTTTTTTTTGTACAACTGCCATTAAAAGTGACCCTTTTAATGACAGCAAACAATGTTGAAATTAATTGTTTACCCGGAAGAGTGTTTAAAATATTTTTAGAAATCCATTTTCTTACGATGAAATCAGATGAGAAAGATTCAGCAATTGCAAATTTTTATTATCAACATTCAACAATCTCTACTAATGAACATTAATATTAATCGTAAGACTAGAACAATTACTAACATTTATACCTTGTGACGTTAGGGAGCTTCGTAACACATTATCAGAATCCTCAGCACCATCAGTACTTGTAGAAACCGGAAGTACAATATTGGATGATGATGATCAAAATTCTGTTGAGGTTTAGAGAATTTTTTCAGCAATGACATTTCTATATGCAATAAAATGATCAACATGGCACTCGGCTACCGTCGTAGACTTCCATCCACCATGTTTTTTACATCCGTAATATTTGCTCCTGATTCTGATAGCAATGAAGAGGAGAATCTTCGAAAACAGTGTCCTGTATATTGCTTTGGTTCTGGCAGTGTAAGGAATTCGGCAACAATGATGGAATTTTTCCAAATGTATTAATACCACCTGGATTGGCAGTGCATTTATTATTCATGGATTTCAGGAAAAAACGACGATGTTCGATGACAGAAGAGCGCAGTGCAAAGTATGAAAATAGTCAACATACTTCCCAATAATACTGAAAGAACGACCGACTTTCGTTTTTATATGTAGAAGTTGTGTAACCAATGATTTATTTGTCTTTCACTGATAAATTACACAATTTTTCACACCAACAGGCTCCAAATAATCCGAAAATAGTTTCAACCTTAACCATCAAGTATTTCCCATCTGGTTCCTCATTTATACATTTTTCAACTTGTTTACGAGTGAGAATTTTCTATTTTTTGGGACGATATCCCTCACTTTTCCGTTTTGAATATGCTATTACCTTAAAATATTTACTAACATCCCCACCATTTTTAACAAGGGCGCTTGACTTTATCATTGAAAATTTGCTCCACAAAGTTCATGAATTCCATATTTTTTATTTTTCTTCTAAGTATGCCAGGAAAACAGTTTCACTGAAGTTACCTTCTACATTTTTCAATTTACACCAGGCCAGGAAATTCTTATATGCAATATCGTACTGCTGAACAGATTTTGTAGATTGGAATTCCAGATTTGCACTTTTTGCAGACTCATCACAATATCCAGAGGAACAACCAAATCGTCATTCATTAATAATTGTACTTTCGACAAACAATCAAGCAGTTTAAAACCCAAGACGAAAATTGGACAGGAACGGAGTTCAAATGACAGCATCGTTTCTCATTTGTTAGTAACCCTAACGTTGGCAACGTTAGCCATTCACAACAACCTTTTGATTATTTGAATATTAAAATGCATTTTGAAGTTTATTGTTATTGCAAATTCGCCCATTTCATTATCGAAATAAGGCGGTTGTACAAAAAATATTGTATTGTATTTGTGTTAAAAGTGATTTTATTTTGTTTGTAAAATTCTTCAATTCGCTACGCTCATTTCACAAACATTTTCACTCACAAAATAAATCTTCACTTTTAACACCATAGATGGTATAGTAAGGAGTATATATATAACATGAAGGTTTTTTCATGTAAACATTTTCTGTTACTTGAATATTGTAGTCCTTTTTGCAAATTTTTGAACTTTACAATATACCAGCTCCAAATAAATTTCGATGTATAGTTGTTGTAAAAAGGCCTACAGTTAGTACGTGTACGCGGGATTTTTTGCCAGATAAGTGAATTTGAAAGAGACCGAATTATTGATATACGGGAGGCGGGATTGTCATTTCGAGTAAATTTAAGAATTTTCCTATTCTCGTGAATATTGGATCACTCTGTACGTGAACACTATGTTTCTTTGTCGTTTTCGCAACCACAAAGTCCTAAATCGCTGCTTGACCCCGACTTAAAGGGTGATCAATAAACATTTCCTCATGAGTGAAAGTTTATAATTATATAAAATTTGTCACCCTGCACAACTGCCCTCCTCAAAATAATTCAATAAAATTCCCAAGTTAGATTCTGGATGAATGTTTCTTGAGATATCTAGAATAATCAATTGATTGGCCCTCATATTCTTGAAAATAGGTTGAAAGGAGAAATTTTTGAAAATTTTTTGGAACCTACTTTCCCAGATTTATAAGAAAACATTCCAATGAAAACACTGTGCGGTTGCAACATGACGGAGCTTCTGTGCACTATTCAAGAGAAATGAGCGAATATTTCGATAACACTGTTCAAAGCAGACGAAATGGCAGATGTGGATAAGTGGCCTGGCCTCCTCGATCCCCGGATCTGACACCGTTGAATTATTTTTTATTGGGAGCGAATTGGCATCTGGAGGCACTAAAAAAATCTAGCGTCTAGGGTCAAATGCTTCGAACCGTCTGATAAATAAACCCTCTGAATGGTGCACTCGAGTCCAGTGTCGTAGGTTGGAATTTAAAACCACAATATGATATAGTTGTCTTTTTTAGTCATAAATCATAATGTTTACTCTTAACTCAAAGGCTGCTCCGATATCATCGATATTAAATTTTGCTAGTCCGGTTCTGTTTTTCCAATTGGAGAAAAATTCAAGGAAGGCAGTCGAGAGGGCGACAAAACCATACATTTTGAAAATAATTTTATCAATAAGTTTCAGATTTATTGAAAGGAATGAGTATTGATCATCCTATACGACGGTGCCAAGCAATGAATTCGATCCAATATTCACAAAAATAGGGAAAATGTAAAATTATCCAAATATAGGACTCTCATCCATACAACCAAAAACCAATCGAACATAATTAATTAATTGCCAACAGAAAATGATAGCAGAAGAGAATGTTAATTCATAAATTCTGAAATCTCATTGTCTCTGCTGAGGATGAAAAAGCCTCGTGACTAACTACATCATTACAAATAATAGTATACTCACGAAACACGAACTGTTTCATTATATCTATAATAAACCTATGTAATATCATACTTATTTAATCTGTTGTGGAACCTCGTATATATCATGATTGAAGTTTGAAGTTTGGCAACATGTCTCGATTTGGGGACACTATGTAAAGAACAAGTGAAGCAAATGAAAATAATTTTTCCAATCAAAGTTGGAAATCATTATCACACAAATACTCATTGACACTAAAATAGGCTTTAGCTAACATTTTCTCTTCCACTGCACCTTTAAAACGCCGATTGTATAGAATAATCTCACTGCCACAGGCAGGTGATTGAATAATTCTATGTCTGCGATTATCATTTGGATTTTGTGTAATCTCCGGTTTTGTTATGTTTCGATTATATTTTATTGAAATTCATGATTTTTTCATATTATAGATAGACATTTCTTCTAGTCCTTTTTTGCATTTTTCTATTCATTAAGGGAATCTAGGTGGCTCCGATCCCTTTCACAGAGCTTGATCAGACTATAAAACTTTCGTTGAACCCACCCCAAATGACTCAATTGTTGTACGAATAACCACAAATCTTCAGCGGGGTTTATTATAAATAAGCTGTCATCTCAAAATTTATACATTTGAAGAGCACGATTCTGCCCGTGACCTAATAATAATCCCGTGTTCGAGTTCATCTGGAGTAAAAGGTAACGCAGCATGGGGGCAATATTCCAGTTGGGGATATTTGCTCTTTCTATTACAACTTCCGATTTCTCCCCCTATGGAAGAGCCCTTTAGCGGCAATTCCCTTTATACCGTCCTACTTTTCTAAATGATTCACGTCTACGAAACCTTCTTGCTGACGTCGCACTTCTTGCCGAACGTGAAAAAAACATCAAAAGGTAGCTGAATTGCTCGAATAACCACTCTGGAATCAAAGACAATAGTTGAATACTGCGGAAAATTTGTATGAGGATCAAACGAAGGTTTTAATTTATGCTGTTGGGATCGAGCAAACTTGACAGAGAGTCATTTTGTTATAAGAAACCTTTCAAGATTGAAAGACTTATTGTACTCAGCGGGATAAGAAGGTTGTTACTTATTCATGAAATTCATTTAATGAACTTTCTCATTTTAGAAATTCGGGATAATTCTGGATGTTTTGAAGAGAAGTTGTTCTTCAGTAGACGCATATGAATCCCTGCAGGTAGGAATGCAGCAAAATTAATTAAATGCGTCTTCTTTCTTGATGTACAAGTGGTACACATTTCGATGATTTAGGACTACATCTCCAAAATTAATGTTTCTTTCCCCGAGAAATATAAATTAAAAGTCCTTACCGTATCTAGACTCCATACTACATGGTGATTGTAGAATTTACTCAATTATTACAATTTATTTCAAATGAAATTCATAGTGTGCTATGATATTTTTCAATAGAAGTTTCTTAGACAATTTCAAGAATTTTGATCATCATATACTTTCATGTTATCGAGAATTCCGAAAAGCATTTGTCCATGCAGGAAATCGAAGGAAATTTTGATTTTTATCAATAACTTTTTAGGGGCTGTAAATCGATGCTCAGCCAAACACTAACTTCCAGTTAAAAGTATGTTTTCTCTACCTGAAATGTTCTGTAAACAACTGTTAACTATTTGACTGAGCTTTGATAAGCGGTCCTGAGTGAGGAGGTAATAATACGTGATATTTCACAATTGCAAGTTATCACATGATTGAGATATTAACCCTTAACTGGTATGGTGCTTTAAATTTACTTTCAGGTAGGGTCAATTTTGACCCTGTGTAATTTTCCCATCAAATTCAGAAAAATATGGTCTTTTCTAAATCAAGAATTCCTCTCTAGTAATCAAACTACTCAGTGAAAATAAATTTATTGTATTCCAAACATGAAGAATGAATAATTTTTCAGAAAAAATACTATAACATATATTTGAGGAAAAACAACTACGAAAATAATAAATTTTTACTCGAATCTCGCTTTGGGTGAGTGTCTCCGAAAGTATATGGCAGTGAAATGTGAAAAAACGAAACCAGGAAAATTTTAACAAACATGTTTTATATAGTAATATTTCCTTATATGTTCTTACTGAATTTGGCACAGTGTCCTGATCGAACATTGATTCTTGCAAACAATGTTTTTCACGTTCAGCATATTTTATGATTTGAAATGTTTATAATCGTTTTATTGACATAAAAACACCTAGCGTCGTTTTGGAGTCAAATGGAATCTTCGGTTGGTTCCACTGACTTTATGACGTTAATGGTATGGCAGGGTCAAATTTGACCCCAAGCCCACTGTCACGGTTTTATGCCAGACGCTAACAAAAAATTACTAGCGTATATTAGTCAGATCAATACACTAGGAAAATAGCTGGAGGGGGAAGAATTAGAATCACTCCATATCTGGCTATGGTACAATTTGATTTGCGCAGGGTTAATTTTGACCCTGCCATACCAGGACTGATATACAGACTTCAGGAGTGTTTCTAAACAAATTTTCGTTTATTCCATGATTTCTCTACTTCATTAGAAAATTGACAGTATTTGAAAGCAGATTATTCAAGGATTACAATATCACAGTTTTCACTGAAATTATTGAGAGCGTGCTTCTAAAACATGCAGAATTGAAGATAGGTGGTCAATAGATTGATCACCGAAGTACCATTTTATGATTTGAATTTTCTCTTCAACTGTAAACATTTTGATATACGCAAATCTAATTTATTTTCAAACCGTCTAGCTATAACATCTGACGTACGGATGCGACTAATGTGCATTGCAATTCGCGGCAGCCGAGATCACCCCCTCCTGTCGAGACTTGCCATTCCAACAGTCCAGTCCCTCATTTGTTATTGAATCGCAATGAGATTTCGATTCCTCCACTGTTCTATTAAACTCGGAGCTCATTCAAATCTCACATTCGTTTTTTTATGTTTCCATTAAGATTTTCTTCATCTGTATACAGTTTCGGAGGTTCTGTTAAACATTATGGAACACTATGGCTTCCATGAAAAACAATATATTTTATGATTGATAAAAATATGCAGCAATTCTTCCACGAATTTGCCAACTGATCTCAGCAGATATTCTGTTCAAAAGTTTACAAGAGATCATAAAACTGTGCCGAAACGAGAACTTTAATTTATGTTCCAGAAAATGGTTTCTTAGATAGGATCTGATCTGGATGTGATTTAGACTGAAGATAATAGTTCATATAATAATAATAATAATAATAATAACCGTCTTCATTAGGCGAAAGTTTAGCTATAGCTATTCTTACACTTTTACCTATCTACAAAATGAACATATACACATACTCAGGTTTCCAAAAAATAAGGCTTACCACTATTAAAATAGAGACAATACTATACAATAGAATAATATAAGCATTCACGACTATATCCTCTGGGATGTGAGTTACGAGGTGCTTAAAAAGAATGAAGATGCCAACCATTCAGAGTTTGCATGTAATATTCTCCAAACGTTAACTTTGAATGATTTCAATCGTTCAAAATTGTTGAGGTAGTCGTAACAAATTTATTCTCAACTAGCGACTCTGAAGTCCTGTGTGGCTACTGACCTCAAGTCGATTGAAATTTGTTGATACCAGTGGATAAAGATTTGTTTGAGAGAATACTGAAATAAAAAAATTATCTCATGTGCAGTGTTCACTTGAATAATGTTCCTTTGACCATAATAGTAATTGATCTTGATATTTTAGTGAAACTATGATATTTTTCAATGGCTAGTATGGCGGTGTTTGCAATTGTTAAAATTGACTCTCCTTTAATTTGATGATGATTGGCAAAGGCAAATATTAAAAAATAACTCTATGATGCAAATGCCAGTAGGTGTCTGGATTATATCTCTGAGTTCTTTTATTTATATCTGAGTCCTGCGTCGAACTATTTTTTCGTAAAAGAGAGTACATGAAGATAAATATCTGGAATCTGAAACAAACAGATCTGGCCATATTGTGTTCATTTTTATATTATATTTATCCTCAAACAAATTTTTTCAGTCAAAAAAATGAAATCCAATGGTGAAGTGAAATAGAGGGAATAGGTTTAGAAAACGATAACGAATAAAATTTTTAGATCTAGCCAAGACATTTTCCAGCTTGAAAATATCTTAAGAGGTCATGAGGTTACAAAGTATTCCCGAGAACGCGATATCTTATTTAAAATTCATCCTGCAACTTTCAAAGTTTAACATATATCAAACATATTTATATATATTCAACATATAAGCAAACACTATCAATGTTATACAGATAGACTCCAAAAAGTTCACAATATGTTTGTTCGATTATTGGCATATAAAAACAATTTTATTAAAGAAAACCAAGATTATTCCCAAGTATCAAAATATTTTCGCTTGTTGACATTAGAGAATTGTAGGAAAAAATTTGATTTTCTTTTTCTTCATAAAGTTGTAAATGGCCAGTTGCTGGTTCTCGACATCCGTTGCAGAATTCCTCTAAGGAGAAGGACTTGAGAATGAGAAGTACAGAGTTATTTTATTTACCATTAAAAAAGGCAAATCTTTCTAAAATTTCTCCACTTTGTAGGAGGTTGGGAATCTGCAACGATGTTGGTAAAAAAAATTGATATGTTTCATCTTCCTGTGGTGTCAGTAAAGAAACCGAAAAATGCTCATTGTATTTTTTCCCTCATTTTTATATATTTTTTCATTTAGTATATTTTTCATCATATTTTTCATTTCATATTATATCATCATGTATATAGTGGACTGATGCAAAATGTATTCCAGTTGTTCTTTCGTCTGATTTAACTGAATTAACTTTGTTCTGAGTGATCTGGGGATACGATTTGGACTTTATCCTGTCGCATTCAATTTCATGTAAAAAAATATATCTGAGAACCGAAAGCATGATTGAATTCATCATGAATAAAGGGACTATAAACATCTAAATGAAAGAAAGGAAATTACTGAATTTTCACCACCCCTTGATGTGGACAAAACAAAATTTTATATAGCTATCAGAATTTCGTTGATCTAGATGATAGAGCAGTAATATCCATAGCGGAAATGATAATAAAGAAGTGACATAATATACCGATACCAAAACATGTTATCTACAAATGAATATGTGAACTAAATGAAAATAATGAAGAATAAACGGAACTAATGATAGTGCAACCACTTAAACGCATAATAGTATAATGCATTTTGCCAGACTATCGGATATTTATGACAGTGTTGATACAAATGAATGCAGAATAATCACATGTCATTAGAGTTAGGTCATCCAATTAGTTCAAGGTTCTTTCTATGGAGTTTTTCACCTTCAGTAGATATAACATTCGATTTATTTATAGAGTGCCAAAACAGTAACTTAGGTCACTCGTTTATGGTTCTTGTACGATGAACTACTAAGGAAAATTCTCGCACCCGCCGATTTATAATTTCAAAAGCAAGGTATTGTATGCGTTTTCAAATTTGATATTTTTCATCCCATTCCTGCACCAATCTGCTTTATATTTTTGAATGGGAATATTTTGGATTCTGATACATCAAATCTAATTAGATTAACTATTCATCGATGCGAATGGTTCGTGCGTTTTTTCATTAAGAAATCAAGAAATAATTTACAATTGCAATAGGACCATTATTCTTTGAATAATTATTGTTGAAGATTTATAATTTCAAAATCAGATCTCCCAGTGCTTTTATAAATTCGAAAGCTCTCTCCCTTTACGCCCCACGACCCCATACCCTTGTTTTTTCAAATAAAAATTTATAGATTTTGTTCATTTGTTGGTTGTTTTATTTTCGATTTGATAATGATTTCGAATCTGTTTTCCAAATTTGTATAATTTTCGTCACAGTTTCATTGCAAGAATTTTAAGGTTTTGTTTCGTGTGAAAAAAAGCCTCACCTATCGAATCAGCTTATATTAGGAATCATCGCTTGCCATTGTGATTTTGCTCCTATTATATGACTTTTCAGTTACCTGATAGATTCAAATAATTGTGAAATTTTAGCCAAGTGTTTTTGTCTTCTTTTATCATCCAACTTATCATGTTGGATCAAGTATTGTGTGAGGAATCAATTCCAATTCTCATGTGATAGTAAAGCTTTTAAATAGTTAAATTTTCATTTTATTCTTGATTGAAACTAATAAACTATACTTTGTGATCAAGTGGTTTATTTTTTTCATGAGATTCCAGTGGTCTATTATTTTCTGTGAAAGAAAAATATTTTTGACAATCTCTTGATAATTCGAGAAAACTCGAAAAAGAATCCTTCCCTGAATGAAACAAAAAAATATATTCACACTATTTATTCGAAACTTGTCTGTATGAATGAAATTTTCAAAACAAAACAAACATATCCTCCACCCAATTTCGATCCAGTTATATTACGGGAAATTTCCATATTATTTACTGTCGAAATAAATGAGAAGTTTGCTTCCCATAGGGCTATAAACACTCACATTGAATTACCAAATGGAATGAGATGTGTATCGAAGTTTGACTATAATAACGTGAAACATATGCTTGTTAACTCGGAACTATATAACTCGAAATATCATCATGAAAGATCTTATTAAGCTTGAAAACATTTGACGTCATTTCTTTTGGATTATTTGTGGTGCTTTTACTCTAAATTATTTGAAATGAAATTCAACTGAAAATAAAAATTCGATTTGTCCACTTCATAAAACCTAGAATGTTTCGTTGATGAGGAAATTGGGTAGTGATCAGTAGTATTTCATAATTGAATTTCTTATTTTCGAAAACTAAATTGATCGGCAGAAACAGATGAAGGAGTTCGAAAGGGACGGAATAAATTTAAACCGAGTCAAGCATCATTTTTCCATCATCATGGGGAACAGTGATAAACGAAAAAATGCAGACAGAAAAAAGATGAAATTTATCAATCTTCAACATAAAAATGACATAAATTACATTCTTTTATACCTCCAAAATCACGAAGCAGGAAATCAACAGAAAAACAAAATTTTACAAAAATGATAGACACAACACTGTTCTTTGTCTAAAAAAGACGATCATAGAAGAAGAATCTACTAACTTTACCCATGATAAAGAAAGGTCGACCACAGATTATACGTAGATACTCGTATCATAGAGATTCTAGTGACAGTAACAATGAAACAGTTTCTTAAATCTATTATTATTTGTTATCGATAGGGACGATATAATTCGACACAAGGCTTTTTTGTTCCTGCCGAAAACAATGCAATATCTGAATTTATTACCAAAGTTAATGTTACTGATTGACAGATGATAAGTATTGTAGGACCGATTATTATCCTCAGAAAATTAAATTGTCAACATATCGAATGAAAGATACCATTCACAGGATCACCAGAAGAGAAATGCACAAAATTCTCAAAAAAGTAATAGACTAATTGGGATGAACAAACGTCATTCTTCCGAATCTGCCAGTTATTTGGCACTCCTTTTAAATAATAATATTTCCATTTTTTCAAATACAAAACCGATACGATACATCAAATGTAGGTATAATGAATTCATGAGATTAACAGAGTGTCATTGAATCCACGGGAATCTTCATATTACATTTGTCACTGTTTTTCTCTGATTTCAATTAATGTATTCCACAGCATGAATCTCAATTTTTCTCCGGCATATTCAAACCATTATTCGATCGCTTCTTAGTCAATATAGTTTTGGATATCACATAAAATGCTTCCGCATTGCCAAAACTTCACTCAACAATCTCCATTCTTAAATAATATACAATAGTTGACGTGAATTCTCATTATTTGTTTTTCCTTATCATATCTGAATTCAAAACTCTGTACCTACTAACATCGTCATCTTACATTTTGCACGTGTCGATGAGTTAACCTTTTATGTTCTCCTTCGCTGTTTCTTCCAAACCACAAATAATCAGATTCGTTTTCTCATTTTCTTCTTGCACATGATCCAGTTTCTCCTGAGTTTTTCTACAAAGTCTCCCGCATGTGTTTGAATAAATCATCTTTACACCTCTATATTTAATTCCTGATGGAATTCTTTCCATAACGATTTCCAGATAAATGTCTACAACAACTTGATCGTCAATTTCATTTATTGCATATTTGCTTTCACGAAAATACCTGAGATGAGATATATCAAAAGCCATATAAGTAAATTAAATCGGATTGAATTCAGATCATTTTTTTTATTCATAATTGATATTTTCTGTGTATGTCAATCATGCAAGACAATGGATTCAGCTATTGTGTGATTAGGTAGATTTGCGAATTCATCATAATATAATTAAACTGCAGGTTGATAATCTAGCGCGTAGTGCGTTTGGAGATTATCTTTCCTATGGAAAAATGTAAGTCAAGTTCAGTTGGTTGGTCTTGACGCCATTGCACCATTGTGTAACTATATATGTATACATTATGAAATAAACGTTTATTAACAATCCACATGAATTCGTCTTACAAAATCCTTTAATCCTCAATAATTCTAAACGAACAGTATCACTTTATTGCTATATTTCGTCTTAAACGATTACTACAATTACTGTGGGCATGTTCGAATTCAAAGGTTTATACACTTATCGAGTCATTATTATTTTCTGAAAGTCAAATTTCAGAAAAGAAATTATTCACAAACAACAGCGATATAATTCGAAAAATTTATCAACACACAATGAAATGTAATCATTTCAAAGTAGTAAGTCTATGCTCTCTGTATAGTAGGCCAATGGTTTCGGTTTGAATGTTACGGACTGGCAACGTCCAGTTTAGCAGTGAACGTTCAATGATATTTGGTTATTATAGAAATGAAAGGTTATGTTTGTATCGAAGAACTTCAGAAAATGTTATAAACAACGATGAAAATATTGATCCTGAAGCTATGTGATAGCAAGCTGAACTCTTCATTATCGATAATGCAATGGAAATCAAGAGAGTAATATTCAACATCTGCGCCAACGAAATTTGAATAAAGTATTCATTGAAGATACATATTATAAATTCGTTAATTATTCAGAACTAACAAAATCGTACTTCATTTCTCGTCTAATATGATTGAAAAAGTAAGTTGACGCTTGTTTCTATTGTATTGTTGCTTATAATTTCCAAGTTTTGAATGGTAGGCATATCTATGATTTCCAGGAGTACCACAGCTTATTATGAAAGTTTAAAATGGGTTGATCATTTTATCTAGGCTGAATCAGAAAAAATGGTAAGGAAAAGGAGTATCTATTCTGACCTAAGGAATCTACCTCTCAAATATATGTACAGGTCGAAGGGGTGCGTGAAGTAAGCGAAAAGTTCGAAGCACTAATTCTGAAAGTATGCCAAATATTTAGTGCTTAATAAAAGAAGATAAAAACACTTGACAGAGTTTCACAGTTATGTGGGGAATCAATTTCGACTATTTAGTGCTTAATTAATGCCTATGAGTGCCGTTTGAATCAATGACATTTTCATTGTAGTTTTCGAGATATTGACGATTCAAGTTTTTGGTGCTGACTTCATGCTAGCACCAAGAGTTTCAAATAACAATGAAATGTATATGCCATTATTTAGTGCTTAATTGGTGCCTATTAGTGCTTTTGAAACCAATGAGAAATAATGTATAATTTTCATAATATCTGGGATTATTTCCTTTGGTGCCAACGTCACGCTCAGCACAAAAAGTTTCAAATTACCATGAAATTTACATGTCAATATTTAGTGCCTTATTGGTGGCTATTAGTGTGATGTAATTTTCAGTTTGACACTAATCGATTGTTGTTTTCCACCAAGTGTCAACTTAGCGAAGAACTGGAAGCACTAATTCTGAAACTATGTCAAATATTCAGTTCCTTAATAGTGCTAATCTCTGATAGCACCCTTATAGTTTTCTAGATATTAACAATTATATGTTTTTACATGGCGAGGCCATCTATTGAGCGGAATGCGAAATGCCAGTCAAACGAAGCCAGCTCGAACATCTGCGCGTGAATATCGAATTTAAAGTGGTTCAATTGACCATATTCGTTAGCTATCGGTTGCAGCTTTTTTAAGTGTTTTTGGGTTGGCGACATTGTGAGATTAATCATAATGACATTCATCGTAGTTGTCAATTGTCATTATTTATTTACTTTTTTCAAAATTTGAATTTTGAAATGTTTCCAATCATCTATATTAAACGGACATTTTTCAAAATATTTCATCAATCTAGTTAGGTTTCTCCCTGTATATACTACAATCATTTAAAACAGATATCAATAATTTTTATTGATAAAACAAATACATACAATTTTTAATAAAATGGATACTAGAAGGCTGTAAGTATATCTTGTGTATATTCAAAATGTCCAAGAGTACAATATTTGGTTCAAGTTTTTGCGATTTTAGCAACCACAATGTTGGAGGAGGCTGGAGCACTGTCAAGTCGTAGTTCTACCGAATATTCCAAATTAAAATTTCATAGGTTTGTTTGAGTTTCATAGGTTCCCTAAAAATAAAATACTTGCTAAGAAATGGTAACATTCTCTAGGAATGGAGCAAGATGCTCATTCATTAATTTCCAAAGGAAGAGAATATGCGGTTTACTTTTCACATTCCAAAATGAAATGAAGAGAACTAACGTTCCTACATGATTCCTGAGAAAACCTATGATTTCTAGTAAGCTCTAAATTTTCATTCACATCTTTCCACTCATTAACATTATGTCTTTTAGCAGGTCAAAGCGAAAGCATTTCAAAGATGATAATATAAATGTGGTTACAATGGAATATGAAACACAGGATGTGGATTTTTCAAAATAGAAACATTACAGGCAGAATTATTTTTTTCATGGAAGAATTTTAGCAGTTTCTTTGTATACTGTTGTTTATTATAGTTCAATTGTTATTTTGTTTTTCATCTTTTTTAAAAAATTCCTTGGATTTCCAATAAATTAAATAGTGTTGTGAACAAATTAGGTTATATTAGTACTACATGAAAAAGATCTATTGGACATAAACCTCCTATTGATCCCTATATTAGTACTACAAATATCTCTGAAATCATTTCCATACGACCAAACTTGAATTAATAAAATTATTTGCATGTTCGTAGGGGACATTTTAAATTTTGGAATGAAAACAATTATTGAAATGGAACACTTATATAATTACTTATAAACAATTATTGAAATTGAAAACTTCTATATTGCTTATTTACTTCTATCTAGAAGGGGTGCTTTGAAGAAATTGGGCATCAAACTTTCCATGGTACTGATGGGAATCGTAGATTTCAGTATAATGGATATTTTCACTTCTCCAATCTCAACATGAATTCTCAAACCTACAAAAATAAAAATTGTTCCTATAGTCTGCATAAGCAAGGATTATTTGCTCCAAGGATTTGTATGAATATAATAAAAGTTGAATTCCAGGAGCAAAAATTAAATTGTAAGCAGTGTTTTACAAGTTGGGCATAAACTCACTAGTATTATCCTTGGTGACTTGTTTCTTCAACTCATCTAGTTGATAATTCTTAATAACAAATGATCAATGGATCCTATAAAATGAAAATTATGATACTCATGGGTATATTATCGTTCAGATGATTTTTTTCAAATATTCACATCCGCCATTACAAACATTTATATTATCATCTTTGAAATGTCTTTCTGTTTGACCTGCTGATAAAAATAATGTTAATGAGTGGACAGATGTAAATGAAAATTTAGTGCTCACTAGAAATCATAGGTTTACTCAGGGATCATGTAGGAACGTTAGTTCTCTTCTTTTCATTTTGGAATGTGAAATGTAAACCTCATATTCCCTTCCTCTGGAAATTAATGAATGAGCATCTTGCTCCATTCCTAGAGAAAGTTACCATTTCTTAGCAAGTATTTTATTTTTAGGGAACCTATGAAACTCAAACAAACCTATGAAATTTTAATTTGGAATCTTCGGTAGAGCTACGACTTGACAGTGCTCCAGCCTCCTCCAACATTGTGGTTGCTAAAATCGAAGAAACATAAACCTAATATTGTACTCTTGGACATGTTGAATATACACAAGATTTACTTACAGCCTTCTAGTATCCATTTTATTAAAAAATGTATGTATTTGTTTTATCAATAAAAATTATTGATATCTGTTTTAAATGATTGTAGTATATTCAGGGAGAAACCTAACTAGATTGATAAAATATTTTGAAAAATGTCCGTTTACTACAGATGATTGGAAACATTTCAAAATTCAAATTTTGAAATAAGTAAATAAATAATGACAATTGACAACTACGATGAATGTCATTATGATTAATCTCACAATGTCGCCAACCCAGAAACACTTAAAAAAGCTGCAACCGATAGCTAACGAATATGGTCAATGACCACAACCGTCCAAGATTTCGTGAAGCACTTGTGATATTATTATGAACACCAGGTGTCAATTTGGATTTTCTTGAGCAGTGAGAGCTAAGTTCAAACAGTGTCTATGTGGGTATGTTTGGAAATTAGAATCTGCTCATGCGAAAAAAAAATTTACGAAAGAATTAAATGTTGTTTCGATTTGAAATTTTTATTTTAACGTCAGTATCTTGGTTACCTCAGAACTTTTCGCTAACTTCACACTTGCTGAAAACCAACACTTGATTACTATTAAATTAAAAATGATATCACAGCAGTTTTAACGGCACTAATAGGCATCAATTAGGCACTGAATATTGGCATATAAATTTCATGGTAATCTGAAACTTTTGGGCTGAGCGTGAAATTGGCACCAAAGGAAATAATCCCGGATATTATGAAAAGTATACCTTGTTTTTCATTGGTTCCAAAAGCACAAATAGGCACCAATTGAAAAATGAGTTAGATACGGAAATGGATTAGTTTTCTCCTCGCGCACAAACTAGTAAAATATTATAATTCAGAACCCAATAAATCCGACAGAAATTGGCTTTGAAATATGAAGTTAGTTTCAAAACCCGACAAATCCAATCTTCGAATCAAAACCCGACATTTCCATTAAAAGAAAAGATACGAACGTTTCTCCTGATGAATTTATCGAGATATTCGAAGAGGATGGACTCTTTTCATTTTGGGTAGTGAAAAAATAGAGGTTAACGACTTGAAGGCCGCATCCCAAAAAGCCATCAAAGCACCAGGACAATGGTTCTTCAAATTCAATCATAGAATCGGTAACAGTTCGAGATGAATATTCTTATAGAGCAGCAGATCTTGGGGAATAAAAGTCGATATTCAAAAAAGGAATGTCGGCAATTAGCATCATTCCATCTCGAATAGACGGCGGTGTGAGTCCCAGTCAAGAAATCCTGAAGAAAGTGAAGGCCTTACTTCAAAAACATTGGGTTGAAGATTGGCGTACACTGGATAAACTACGGTATTTCTCAGAGGTCCTGGAAAAATACCCTAATGCCTCAGAAAATGTCAGTACTTCAGAACCGGCAAACCTATGCGAGCCAGCCGAAGAACTATCGAATTTTTTAATAGTCTAAATTGTTTAAATATCTTGTTTATATTAAAAATGAAGCAATAAAAATGCGATACCGATAACTGAATATAATTGTAACCATCATCATGATCTCTAATGAGGATTTCAAACTTCTGCCCATACAATTGAGTTTCAATTCTCGACAAATCCAAAATTCAAAACCAAAACCCGACAATTCCATTTTATTTATCCGATTCTTCGCGATATTTACTGATTTTTTTTACAGGGTTGTTTTTCAACTGAGAGACCTAATGTTTAAATAAATGAAGCGTTTTTTCAAGAAAAAAGCTATTCGACATATCGGAACAGTTTTTTGTGATTTTCTAACATTTGTCCTAAACGGATTTGTAGGGTTTTGAAACTAGAGGATTCAATTGAGCACTAAATATTGGAATATTCATTTCATTATGATTTGAAACTTTTGGTGCTGAGCATGAAGTCAGCACCAGAAACTTGAATCGTCAATATCTCGAAAACTACAATGGTGATGTCATTGATTCAAACGGCACTAATAGGCACTAATGAAGCACTAAATATTTGACATAGTTTCAGAATGAGTGCTTCGAACTTTTCACGCACCCAGACTCAACCTGTATAGGGAATCCGCAAATATTCTGACTGCCTCTCCACCCTTTGGATATGCCCTTGCATCTTTTCCAAATCTTTTCAAAACTACTCAACAAGTTCTGCCGCACCCTGTACTAACGGTTGAGATACGGGACGAGGAATAGGTAGGGGTCTGCGAGAACTCTGGATGCAATTCATCCCGTACATTCGGCGTACGACCGTTCGGCAGACAAAAAGAGGCGATGAGAATCGGGGCAGCTTTTGTGTGAGTTGGACATCAGCCTTCTGGGATCCTCCCCCGCGTGCGACAGACATTCCTCCCAAACTTCTGTGATAGACGACCCCGGAATCAAATAATAAATTCCCTATAAAGGCGCATTTTCCGGGACGCTGGGTTTGTGTTGCGCGTAATATAACTCGTTTTCTCGAGCCGTTTTTTTGCCGACTGCTTGTTCTCCTTTTTCTCGTCCTGCTCTCGGATGAATACCTAAACTTTTCTATGTATACGACGCCCGGCGTGTTATGTTTCGGAGGATGAATAATTCCTAGGCCATTTCGTCTGTTCACGGGACGTTTGTTTCTCTAAACGAAAGTGTTAATTTATAGCCGGTCCAAGAACTTTTCCAGACTAGGAGTGAAAAACCAGAGAGACAGTTTTTATGAATCTCTGGTGCTTGAGCATGGAGAACTTGCTGGTCTAACAAGATCCCCATGTAATCTTTATACCGAAAACATTCTCTATTCCACCAAAGGATTCGAGAAGCATATCATTTTTTCATGTTCAAATCACCATCAAGTTTCTGAAGAACAGTAGATGTGATAGCATTAACTATTGAAAAACTATTTGAAGAATCTAACTAAAAATATCAATACTAAACTCTACCACTTCATAATTTTCAAATCAAAATATCCCGAAAACGGTATACAGTATCGAGTCTCATCAGGAGTTTTGGTCTTCAATTTGTAAGGTTAAGATAGAGATAAATTACGTCAATTTACAACCCCACTCTAGGGGTGCCAATTGTGTGAAGTTGAAGAGATAATTAATAATTTACATTATGTAATATTTCAACGAAAGATGCTCCAGCTAGTCAGGGCATGAGACCACCTAACATTTATATGAGGTAAAAGGAGATAATATGCTTCTACTCAGGCTAATGATAATGGGAACTTGAACAGTCGAGATTTATTCCTCTCTGATGACAATAGCTATTTACAATGTCTAATATCACAGATTGAAACAATTTCATACGAGGACAAGAATATGTACAATCATGAACAATTCGTCAGAAATACAATTCACAAGCGTTTTCGTTCTTTGTTAACTTATCTGAATATGAGAATTATGGGCAAGGGAAGTGACTATCTCTCGATTTTCTCCCAACGTTCGAACTCTGGATCTCCTGGAAGACGTTGTAGTAAGAGGTAAAAGTTGTATTCTTCCGAATAGAGGCATCGGGGCTTCAACTTTCTCCAAGGTGCAGGTACTGAAGGATTTGAAGACTTAGGTCTCTCTGAAGAGGCTTCAGATGTCCAGATCCCTCCAAAGAGGTGTCGGAGGCCGAGCTCTCTTAAAACAGTTGCCGGAGGCTTAGCTCTTTCTAAAAGATACCAGAGACTTAGCTCCCTTCACACAAAAGATGCCGGAGACTCAGCTCCCTCCAAAAGAGGCTATCAAAAAAACACTTGTATCAGTTCTCTGTACCGTCAAACTGCCACAATTCCCTGAGATCTCTGATAATCTTAGTTTACATAAAGTTAATTCAGAAAAGGAAAAATGTCCACGTGTTCACTGAAACACTGGCACAGATTAATCGAGAAATTGAAAATCAGAGAGTCACGGAACCGTGAAATGATTATATCAAATTATTTAACTATAACATCAGATGGAAAGTCGTACGATCTTCAAAATGGCGGAACCCAAGCGTCTCTCACCTCATAGGAAACATATGAATCGTTAACAAAAATAGATATATGGTTGTCTGATCATTTTTGTACTCAACAATCTCAATTATTGCCTAAGTCAAACTGTTTCAATCCAGAATAGAAGAACAAATTATTGCCTTTTCCGATTCAACTTCAGAATAGCGGAACACCAGAGTCTTGCGTCTGAGGTGGTACATTCACGGTTAACCGCGATCGCGTATGTCCCGGCGTCGCGTTCTCGATCCGAGACGATCCGGAAACTCCCGAAATTTGAACCCGGCAAATTGAAACGTTACAAATTGCATAATGAAAGTTTCCTGAATAAATAAAATATCGAAAAAGTTTTGTTCAATAATACTTAGTACGAACCGTGTTACTGGCGCCCTCTATGGGAATTAGACATAAAAACAAATTCATTGGATTCATCAACTTCCAAAACATATTCTTATGAAATTTCATTACAATGTTACCAGTAGTTTCGCCAAAATCGTGAAAAAATGTCTTGAATACGGATGACGTTCACTTAACAAACCCAGCCTTTTTTCAGTATTGTATCTATCCCAGTGACGGGACCACCATTATTTGAAATACCTTATATATCCTTTTTCATTCTGGAACGCTATTTTAATCCAGTATAATTTGAGAAAACTAGGTGAAGCTGCACCTCTCGTAAATTAACCCAAAATTGATTGCTCCTCGTCTTGTTAATGTCTCTCATTCAGTTAAAATATCGAAATCCCAAATCAAAGATATGAAGCTGAAATTACATGAATTTAGGACATCAAAACATACCGTGAATGTTATTTCTAACCCATTCAATATGGATGAATTAATTTCAGCGACACGAAATCTAGAAAAGCAGCCTGTTTTGATGGAATTTATCCAGAATTCATCAAACATTTTGGGAAAAAAGCCCTATTACAGTTATTATTTTTCATAATGATATATTGAATTCCGGCAATTTTTCGACCGAATTTTGCAAAGCTAAAGTAATAGAAATTTGGAAACGTGGAAAAAATTCTTCTGATCCGAGTAGTTATCGTCCTATTAGTTTATTGAGCGTTCCTTTCAAAATTTCAGAGAGATTGATTCTATTTAGAATACAATAAACTATTGAAGAATCATAACAGAACTGTCAGGGCGGTTTCAGAAAAAATAGGAATTGTTGCGATCAGGTTCTTAGTCTCACCACATTTATTGAATCAGGGTTCAATAAAAACTTAAAGACAGGTACAGCATTTGTGGATTTATCAGCTTCATATGATACAGTATAGAAAGATGGATAAATTTATAAACCGTATAATCATTTAAAATGTGGAAAAATGGTTAGACTATCGGAAAATATGTTATCCGACAGAAGGTTCAGAGTTTCTGTCGTTAATAATAGTAGTGATTTCGAAACTTAGAATAATGGCCTTCCACAAGGTTCAGTTTTAGCACCTCTTCTATTCAATTTATATTTGTGTGACATTTCAAGTACTTCTTCGGAAAAATTTATTTATGCTGATGATATTGCTCTGGCTTTTCATCGTTCTAATTTTAGAACAATAGAAAGGAGAAGAAGAAGAAAAAAAAGAAGATTTAATTATTACAGTATGAATCCAGAACTGCCTCTGTATACGCAATAGGTTCGATAGTATAATTAGTGTAGAAGGTATTTTTGAAACATAGATGAATTCAAAATAGTAATCATCGAAATGAATACCATTTTCAATTCCCAGGCTTAGAGAGTGTAGAAGGTACATACGTTGTTGTGAAAACTTATAAATAAAAAAAAATTATAAACTGCGAAAAATTAGAACTACCGGATTTGACGCATACTATGATGTATAAAGTTACTGAACTAATAAGTTCATATGAAACTTTTGACAGACATATGAACCTTTATTCTCGAAGGGCAGTTCAAGAGAACGTTATGCTCATAACATATTCTCATTTACGTAGCTTAATCCTTCTCTTGAATGCAGAATTGTTTGAAAAACAATAAATTGCCGTGGAAACTCAACGTCACCTCTCCAATTATCCTCAAAACCTCCAATCTCTTCTGAGATCAATTTCAAACTTTCAGAATCGTTTCCTAACCTTCATCAACTTCCAAACCGGACCAAAACAAATAAGACAAATTAGCCCGAATCACCTGACACTGATTGCAGATATGCCAGCCTTGTTCGATTCGGGAACATCCATCTACACGGTGTACTAGCGACAGGATGATGCGAGAATAATAGAACAGATAGTGGTCTGTTGGTAGCAGCTATTGATTGCGCCATCCAGAGGTGTCCATCAACACCCCCCTCATTTATCACCGTCTTTGTGTTAGGACGCAAGCGAAACAACAATGAGCCGACGCCGCTAATATCATCTCTGCTTCTGGAGCATTTTTTTGGCCTGATTTTTTTCCAGTCGATAAATTAATGGTGCTTTATTGCTCGCCCTGTGGGAGTTGTGCAGGAACGACTCCGTGAAAATTCATAAGCCAGCAATATATGGGTCAGTTTGGACCGGTTCTGTCAGTAAAAGATCCCAACTTACATCGACCATCACCAAGCTGATAAAAGAATGAAACCTATCTCATTATGTTCATTCTGGAGTTGGTCAGGGTTCACCCCTATCTACGTTTCTATTTCTATGTTTTTTAAATGACATAGGAAAATACATCAAGGGAAGTTTATTCCTATTATTGACGGACGATCTCAAATTGTTCAAAGTCATAAGAACTATTCAAGACTGTCTATCTTTACAAGAAGATCTTAATAATGTTGAAAGGTGGTGTGTAGACAACGAAATGCACTTCAATATCGGTAAATGTAGTGTTATGAGATTTTACAGAATTAGTTCTCTGTTCAAAATCTAGGTTGTTCTGATTTTGGAAGATGAAGTTTAGGACTGTATCCAGATAATTGAGTTAGAGATGGTATTGTAAAAACATTTATTGACATCATTCACAATAATAAAATGAATAAGTCACCCGCATGAAGTTAATACAGTAAAAAATACAATATCAAAGTCATCTTTAAACTCAGAGTGATTTATCCAACTAAAAACAGAGGTAATCTAGAGATGTTCGAAATGGGAGGTCAGATCAAGTCAGACTTAGACTTTGAGAGAGTTCCATTAATTCAAAATTAAACACAGAGTTTGCAGTGATGATGCAAATGAAATTTACTGCGAGAGCCTCTTTATTTCATCAGAAAAACAAAAGGTTTGAATAATGAATTGTTAGAGTAGACTGAGTTGTAATAAAAGTGAGATTAGGCCTTAGAGGAGTACTTGTATTGAAAGCTCAGTAGTCTAAGTCTGGTCTTCATTGAGATCATTGCAATATGAGAATATGAGAATAGATCAATAATTATGATCTATAACGTGGTTCTGTAAAGAGAAGGCTAATTAATCAATTGAGACAACATTTAAAGTGACAAACTACTTTTAGTAAGTAGGGTTAGTGTTCATCAGAAAAATAAAAGCTACAGTTGATAATTATGAGAATGACAATATGAGAGTACTTTGTATGAATGCAAAAATCACTAACCCTATTGATTTGTTTGAAGCTGAAGGCTTGAGGACTTACTTGCAAAGAGCTTCCGATGAATGAACTTGAGAATTTTTTAGTTATGATGAGGAAATCATACCAATTTAATCATGTGATCAATATTTGAGGAGACCGCTCAAGGTGAAGCAGGGATTGAGACTGTCAATCAGGTTCAATATGTCAGTTACTTGATCGTTCAAATACTTCAGAGAAGTTCACTTGATATTATTGATAGAGAAGACTGATTCCACGATTCACCTTTACGTTTGAGAACTTTCATTCATCTGAAACTCGAGAACAATAATTAGCAAGTGTAATGAGAAGTGAATAATTGAGAAATGAGATGAATACATTGAGATAATGAGGTGCACATGAGAATATAATATAAGGATTCATTACCACAAATAATGTTCATTTCTGGAGCAATCAATTACTTACATGTGATGAGTCTAGAGTTATCTGAAAAATCTATGAGAACTGCAAAAATATATCAAAATATATATCTTAGAGCTAAATGCAATAGAGATTTTATGAGAATAAAGTGAGAGAGGATTACCAGTATTTTTTTAGATTTTCATGATCTAAAACGTGGACACATTTTCAAACTTTATAAAAAGCAGGAAAATAACATGAAATATGCATTAATGAGGGACGACTTTGAGAAGTACTCACTAACCTAATTGATTGCTTCCAAAAATGAACGAGATGAACGATTAATTTGCGAGGTGACTTTTTGAAAATTCTAATTTCACAAGAGGAGGACGGATCTTCAGAGAGACTCGATACAGAAAAAATTGATTGATTGATACAATTAATAATGAGCATGAGTTGATCTGTCAGCAGGTTAGTTCATAGAGGTAGGTCAGTTTTGACGTCAATCAGCTGTTCATAGAGTTGCAGAGATCGAGTTGACGTTTCGGTGCGTTCAAACCATAGGCGTAGTTGAGGATGACGTCTGAGGGGGCTCAATTTTCAACATTCTCCTATTCAGAACGATTATATGTGGAATAAGGTCAAATTGAGCTCAAGCCTGAAACTGAATTTTATTCAGCATATTTTCATTATAACTCAGGAAGATATGACGATATTAGGATTCATTAAAAGAAAACTAAGACTTCAACAATATCTTGGCTTTGAAAATTGTCTATTGCCCGAACATAAGAAGTATATTGGAGTATTCTTCGTTAGTCTGGTCACCATATTATGAAGTTCATAAAAACAGTAGTGAACAAGTACAAAGAAAATTCTTGAGATGGGTTGCTCTCAAACAAGGTATTCCCAAGGAGTCGATAAATAATGAACTTCTACATAATTCTCTATCTATAAGAAGAAATAATTTCGACATAATGTTCGTTTTCAAATTACTCAGTAATTTCATTGATTGTGAATATTTACTATCTAAGATCAAACTGAAGGCGAAAAATGTATTCGTTAGACACAGAGCTTTTTAATGTTTAATATATGGCCACTAACCATGCCATGAATAATCCTAGTGATCGAACGATGAAAGGGGCAAATGCAGCACAAATTGATTTATTCCAGGTGTCCATTTTTAGTCCTAAAATATATTTTGAGGCTATCTAAACTTGTAAACTGTTCTTTGTCTTGTTTAGTTTTATCTTAATTATATTATATTTTGTTTTATCACGAAAATTGATATGTCAAAATCAGTTACTTTCACTTGTGTAATATTAAAAACAAATAATATCAGCATAAGCGCTGTTTTAGTGTAAACACATTGATATAGGGTTGCCTGCAAATGAATTGCCCCTAAAAAAGGTTGCCGAATTTGGAAGATTGAAATTTCGACGCTCCAGGTAGATCCGCGATAAGTATACCCACCGTGTAGAAATAACGGACCGAAAGCTCTACAAGAATAGACACTAAAATCTAGGCAGCTATTATACATATATCGTCAGTTATGATTACATTTTATCATTATAACTATATCAAAAGTATGGGTGGAGCTTCTAAACTCAAATGAAATAAGAGAAAAGTTAACAATAATTCTGAGGGTAGGATACAATATTTAATAATGCGAGTTTCTTTATTTTATGGAATCGTTTTTTCTTCTGTGAGGAGTACCTTTAAGTATTCTTCGGTGTATCTCAAAATTTCAAGCATCATAAAACAAGATATTCTTCACACAAAAAGCAGATTCCATAAAATAAAGGAGTATACATGATTGAATGTTGGGTAGATGCAAAATCAAAGTTAATTACTTAGGACTTTGATGAGATTCATAATATTGAAACTCCTCATGCCTAACATAGGTCCAATTCACAAAATAATAGGAACAAAATTTCAGCAAATATATTTCGTTTTATAAAAAATGAGCCTTACTTTTACTCACAGATTCCATGTAATGAAGTAAAGCAACATAACTAGGAAATTAAACAGAAAATGTGTGTCACAGTGTGTGTCATAAATCAAGATACTTCTTAAGAAAAAAACAGATTCCCAATTTAGTAGGAAAACGGTTTTTACCTAAATCAGTCATATTGAAGAAACAAAATTTCCTAATTTGGGTTGGCGATTTCGAACTGTTTTGTAATTTTTTATAAGGCACCATATAACTCAAACTTCACTCTGTATTGAATCTTTTTTGGTTCATTATTTAAATTTATTCACTCAAATTGCTTATTCGCAAAAATATAACACAATGTACGAAGGGCGTACCTAATGATGATTCTGCTTATCTGAAAGTAACAGCTCAAATTCATGATACCAGATGGTTTTTTATGACATAGTCCATGTGACGTAACTGAAAAATTTACAACTAGGTACCTACTTCTTGAGGCTGCATCTATTCCAACACTTGATGGTAAAAATATTTGGTTAAATAGCATTTATTGCCGGCTATACATTATATTGTCAAGTACTGATTGCAAACTTAATTTTTCTAATTCAGATTTCTTCATATTTCAACTGCTTTGAAATCTTTCCAACTGCTTTGGAATTTTTTCCAACATTTTTGTCATCGGACAAAAAAACATAGACATAGACCCATTGAATATCTGTTTGTTATTGTGACACAACTACAAAATGACATTCCATTCCATAAATATCGCAATAAAGAGAAATTTCGAACTCAAAGTGGTCGCAATATTAATTGTAGATCATTTAAAATAAACAGTCCGACCCTTTGTGGTGTTGAAATGTCTCCTCAAAGCAGATAGATCCTAATGCGTTTCAGGATTCAATCCAACCATACGGCCTAGCACATGAATACGGTAGTCGGTTGAAACTGGAATTCACGTTTAAACCCATCTCATCTGCCATTACTGGCATATTTCCTCCGAAATGGTAATTAAGTGTACGAATGTTTATTTGATCATTTGCAGACTCACTTGATGGCATGAGATTTGCGCATGATGGAATATTAACTAACACATCGCCAAGGGATAAATTATTCGATAATGCCGTTAAGACATCCATCTACGGATATGATTTTCATTTTTTTAACACTCTACGAAAATGAACTTCCAAATAATGATTCCAGTATCTGCTCTTCAGAGTAATCCGCCAGTAATTGAACATAGATATACTCTGCGAGAATAAAAATGGTACCAAAGGTAGAATAACTTCGAAAATAATATTTGAGCTATGAGTGAATTTTTCTTTCATACATCAGGCATCAATGAAATATGATAGTCTTCAAAATCGTTCATGTTAAGGTTTCGGAAAATTACTGTTATGGACTGTAACCAGATAATTGAATTGGAGATGATAGTGTAAAGGTACGATTCCACCAAAATCGTGTGCGACACAATTGAAGAGTGGAAATTCAAAAGGGTCTAAGTGCCAGAAAAATCGAACTGAGATATTACATAAAACATGTCGCAGGGTCGGTTTCACAAAACTTTGATTGTACCGTCAAATTTATTGGAGCCATCTCGATTCGTTGAAATTTCAAAACGGGTGATTCGATTGGTTCGAATTTAGGTAAGGTTTTTTAATTGTACAGTTAAAGCCCTCAAACTAATGAAGTAAGTTAAAAAAATTGTTTTTTTCATTAGAAATGATGACTGCCTGAAGCGGATGGCACATGAACCGTTTCGTAGGCTATTGGCCTTGGCACATAGACCCCATAACAAATGAAATCTAAAATTTTGTGAAAGTGGCACTTAGACCCTTTTGAATTTCCACTCTTCAATTGTTCACGAACATTTTGTGCAGTACTTCAGCTGTGCGCGTACAAGCTGTTAACATATTTAGCGACCGTTTCCACCGACAGAGCTGTGCGTAACTTTTGTACTCGCACAGTGCAGCACACAGTGTGCACGAACAGGATCTCACTCTCACTGTTCTCTCTCAGTGTTTCGCTTTCTTTCAACCATTGAATATGGAGTATCAAGAAAACGTGGTGCTTTGTGCTGAAGCGTATGTAGGGGTATACACTTTGCTTGAGAAAATAAATAAGAAAGAAACATAGATGTTTCCTTTTGCAATATCGTAATGAAGGGATGAAACGATTTGTGGAATGATGATGAAAATAGACTCATTGAGTAGATTTTAAAATTTCACTCGAATATCGTGCGAACAGTTTGAGTTCCTGATTAATGCTGTTTGTCCTTTGATTGCTAAACGGGATATAAACTACTTTCTCTCCTATACTGAGCCAAAATAATCTTCTACTTCCGCAAAATCTCGGTCGAGTCACAATTAAATTTTTTAGCCAACTCCTCAGTTGCGTCATGTTTTTTATTTCTGTTCTTGTAATCTCCGTGATTACAATACCACAGAACGGTATAAAGTTCAATTTCTTCGATAAATTCGATTATTTTCCAGTTATTCCACTCCATGTTAGCGCGAACAAATAGATGTTTTCGCTACCGTAACGGAAGCAAGAATGAGTTCGCTGAAACATGTTTGTGTGCGTCGACCCGAGTCCACCGGTAGAAACTGTGCGCGCACAAAAGTATGCAACTGTAAGCGCGAACTTTTCAACAGAGTTCGCGTACTTTTGTTGCTGTTCTCTTGGACGAGTACACCGCAACGAACATCGGTGCGGCACACTGTGCGCAACAGTGCCGCACAGTGCAGTACTCCGGTGGAATCGCTCCTTAATAGTATATTCTAAAACAAGTTGCAGAATGGGCTCCTATTCCTTATTCCAATATGATTGCGAAAAAACATAAGTGTTCGAATTGCTTTCTGCCACGAGTATTAGACGATATTTTCTCTATTTCAATCAAATTTTGGGAAATACTCTCGAAATTCGAATGACAATTAATTCTTACTGACCTTTGTAATTGTATCTTGACAGTTTGTGTACCTTACGAAATTTGAAATCATTTGATTTGAAAATTGATGTGATCGGAGGTCAGTCCTGACAACCACAAAATGAAAAATATATCAATCACAATGTAAATTGATTGCAACACTTCTTTCAGAACTGTTATGAACTCATTACGATACTGAGAGATTAGTCATTTAAATTTCAGAAAGCGTCAATTGTATTTGAGATAAGTCAATTGAATTCCAGAAAATGTATTTCGGATCACTCAGTTGAATTTCTTTCGATATTTTCTGAAATTCTGATACATCTAATGAGTGTGTCTGAGTCTCATAGAGGGAGCTATTTACCCGGTTCGTACCAAGTTGTTTTGAACATTACTCTTTTGATATTAGATTCATCAAGCGGAATTTTAGGCGATCTAAAACATAATTCAATTTTACACCAAAAAGGTACTTCTGATGAAACTCCATGCAGTGCACCGTTTAGATTTGAAAATTATGAAGCAATTTCCGATGCTGGTATGAAGTATTAATGAAGAAATAAATAATAATTATTGTTATTGAGCACGATAGAGTTCTACGCCACATTGATAGAAGATGTCGTAGTTGGTTGAGTAACCATTTTCCGAATCGATGGACTGGTAAAAGTTTAGAAGCTGCGATTCATTGGCCTCCTCGGTCATGCGATCTCAATCCCTTGGATTACACTGTTTGGTAGTACATAAAAAAATACATTTATGCAACAGGGGTAAATTCACCTCAAGAATTGAAGGACAGAATTCAACGTCACTTCAATGACCTCATAGCTGAATCCCAAGCGCTAAGGGGATTCATGAATTTTTCGAAAAAAGGATACATTCTTGAAAACGGAGGGCACTTTGAACACTTACTCCAATTGAATTTTTTTATGTTTCTAGCCTTTTTTAATTTTTTTTGTTCAATCAATACATTCATCATCGATCATTATTTCATAATTTTCAAATAAAAATATTCCGGAAACGGTGCACAGAATCGAGTTAAATCAGAAGTACTTTTTTGGTGTGAAATGAATTGATGTCTAAGATCGCCGAAAATTCAGCCTAATGAATTTAATATCAAAGAATTTATGTTCAAAATAACTGGTACCAATCGTGTAACTAGTGCTCTCTATGGGAATCAGAAATCAAAACAAACTCATTAGATGTATCAGCTTCCAGAACATATTCATGTAGAATTTCAGTACAATGTTGCCAGTAGTTTCGACAAAGTCGTGAAAAATCGTTATATTTTTTTCTTTTTCAAAGCCCTCTATCTTGAATACGGATGGCAATACGAACGTTTTTTACTGAACAAACTCCTACAATTTTTCATTTTACTTTCCTGGAGAATGGATCATCTTTTTTTGAAACACACTGTATATTCATGTTACGATAGAAGGGCTTAGTGTTTGAAAATCTTTTCAGAAGCACTTTATGGTTCTGAGGATTGAGCCACCTGCCCAAGTTCTATTGCCTTTAAGCATGGCGCTCTTGAGCATATATAAGTGCTTCGAGTAGTGTTGGGTCTCTATTTGGAATTCTTATAAGGTAGTCGAAGATCTCGAACATCATGTAACATGAACGGTGGTACTTGTGAAGCCGTATCTGGGCCCGAACGGGAGCGCAATCTGAGCGATCTCATAATCAGATGTATTTTGCCGAACGCCCCTTTTCACTAGTGTGTCTTGTCATAAATCACCGGATTTGTGGTTATTTCTCATAACAAAATAAGGGTTGTTCTTTAGAGAATGCTCCTTTGACCGTTCTCATCTTACCGATCGAATAAACAGCGAGTTCGTAATACAACGAGCGCTTCAACTCTAACGTCAAACGTAACGACGTTATCCCCCTTTTGCATCGGTCCAGTTGCGTGCGACACAGTTTGTATTGAAACAAATTTTGTATCGATTGTCTATCGCGTCATGAACGTCCGGAATGCCTCGCCTCATGAGGTGGTACACTGTACCGTTCAAGTACAAAAGTGAGGCTCCTCTTACAAACTCAATTTTAAAACGTGTACTACCCAACACTCACTTCGAATGCTTTCACGGCCACAAAGCACAATGGTTTTGCTCAGCTCTCTCTTCAGTGAGCTCTGAGATTATGAGACAAATTACGAGACAAAAAAGATCCGATCAATGAAAGATCTGAAAACACAAATTTGAGAACACAACGGCAGGTCGATTGTGACGTAAAAAAAAAACGTAAAACCTCCTGTCTTCACGTGAGTGGCTTTCTCGAATTTTGTTGTTGCTGAAGTCGTTCCAATTGCTCTCTGTTTATGCATGGATTGCAATCTTATTAAGTAGATATGCAGACGTAGCACTTCGACAAAAGTTTCGAATTCGATGAACAACCCATGAAGAAGAAATAAGAGCTAATGCCTCATCTCGTATTCAATTCAGAGTCGCTATTTCGTTCATTATCGCCGAGAAATTGCGATCCAAGGGCTGAACGACAAGACGTTAATTCAATGATTTCATGCTACCCAGAATTTCCTCCGAATTAAAAAACTCCGCTTCAGTTTGAATAAACATAATTCTCCGAATAAACAGCACGAATGATTAAGCTGCAAAGTGGTCTTTCAGCTGCGTCCTACGTCTACAACTTCACTCAATCTATATAAAAGATGTAAACGTTGTCTTGACCAAATAAAACATTCAGTTATTTGTCAACATTTATAATCGGTGACTACAGACATTGAAGTTATAATTCTCTACTTTTGCTCTCTGTCCAATGGCAGAGGCAGAGAGTAAAGATGTGGGATGTGGGTGTTCTGCACCAAAATTTGTGGGCAGAAAAATTTCATTGTTTCCTTCAGAATTCAAATAATCTAAGACTGCTTGAAATTTTCAGATACCAAAGGACTAAATCAATTAGGGTTCTACTACAAAATGAACTGCTCCACATGGGTTAGGGATATTGACTTAAATTGTAAAAAAATATTGTTCAAATGAGAATTTATATCAATATGATTTCAAGTTGCGGGGAATAAAATTAATTTCAGTCTGTAGGTCTTCAGCGGTTACAGGATGGTTGAGAACAATCGATTAAAATAACGAAATTTTGTTCCCAGAGAATTCAAGCATTTTATGACTCAATACTATGGCTCCCATTGCCATCAATAACATACTACATACGAGGTTGTTGAACATTTCTTGAGGAATTTGGTTCCATAAACGGGGCAAAAGCTCTCCCAGAACGTTTAAAGATTCAGAGGGTGATGATTATTTCATCTTCTTCGGAGCATATCCCATGCATGTTCTATGCAATTCAAATCTGGTGAGTGGCATTGGTAAATGTGGAATACAAGCTGCTTGTGCGCATTCCCAACTATGGCTGCACGGTGCGGTCAAGCGTAATCGTCAAGAAATTGTCGATTTCACTAATAGCAGCGCGAAAATTTGGCAAAATATTGTCGATGATATGCTTCTCATAGTGTAAAAGGTCATATTCCTAAGACAGATGTGTAGATCTGTGCGCCCGTTGAAACATATCCCGGCCCATATCATAACACTACCCCTATTCTTCGAGAATCTGAAAATCGTCCTTATCTGTATTCAACAGCGAAAAGGACACTACGCCATTGATCGTTCGAATTGATATGTTGCCCAGCCCATTCCAGTCTTTGACGCTTATGGTCCCGTGTTAATGGAACTCCTCTTGATAGACGTCTAGAACCTAGATTCACCTCTCTCAAACGTCTTCTTATGGTCTCGACGGAATTTTTGACCCCATCAGCATTTTGAAGAGTATCCCTCAGCATTCTACACGTAGATGTAGGCTTTCTTCTCGCCGAAAAGGTGATAAAACTGCTCAGGATTGAGCAGGTGTTGTTTTTCGTCACCCACCAAGTCTTGGTCTTCCCAACACGCAACCTGTCTCCCTGAACCTATTCCAAAGTCAAGATATCACACTTTGGCTGACTTGTAGCCTTTCCGCTACCAAAACCTGAGTTAGGCAACCCTATAGCATTCCGATAGCCCTATTAGCCTCAGCGTTTGTTGATTTTCCTCTTGTCATTTTCAGAAAACTTGTTTCAAATTGAAGCCGTTGATAAATGGACTCCATTTCGAAATAGGAACATTCATGAAGCATATGCAAAGAACCAAACTTCAGAAAAAAGGCGGCTAGATTGACGAAATGTCTCATACTGTTTTGAATTGGATCGATTCAAGTTGTTACTGAGTTTTAAATGATTTCACAGCGATTTTCTCGAAGATTACATATTTCTCAAAACGATTGAAAACGATATCACCAACTCTTGTGGGGCAGTATATTTGTTGTTGAATTCGGTATATATATGATAAGAATGTAACTGGTTCCGTCTCACCTTTTGTCTTGGCATAGAAAAATTACACAGTTCAACCAAATTATTTTCATTGATTTTGTTGTAGAGTGCCTTTGAAACTTGAATTCCAACAAATATTAATCTGACATTGAAAATGTTTAAGGTGAAAAAACCTGCTTTATATATTCATAGATGTTCAGCCTATACTAAGGAGCATGAACAATGATTAGTAACATAATCAAGCTCTCAAAATCACTTTCCCAGAGGTGGTGTACCTGGTGCATTCCATCCCATGCAGCATCCAATGAAGAAACTTCTCCACAGTATTAGGCGATAATCTTGTACAATCATCTGCCGAAATCTGTTAAGGTGCTCAGTAAAATTAAATGAAAAAGCCAAACATATTTTGCAGAAAAAAGCTATTATAGTATTATGGAATGTCCCCTCAGAATTAGTTTCAGGAAATGTATTTAACTTTTTGCGTTTTGTCTCATCCTATGCATTGTGAATGTCTCAAGGGATAAAAGAACAAATTATAATTATTCTGTTTTGCTTGTGTTCAAGAGGTCAATTTGAAGCATATCCTATTTATTCAAACAACATCTACGATTACAACCTAAATTCTCGATGGCAAACACTGTACTTTGTTTGTCTAAATAGAAAAATTGTGTTGGCATTGATAATCTATACTGAATTTTATGAAATACAACTTCCTTGAATAATCGATCTGTTTGATTTTTTCTTACGTACAGGAATTTGATAAAAAATTCATCTCGTGAAGAGATACATTTGGACTATAATCAAATGAACAGAATTTCGCAACACTCGCGAAATATCTACTCCTTATTGTAATGGTTTGAAGGCTGATAATTAATGTTGTTCAAACTGAAGAAGTCATCAAAACTGACGAGAGGAGAAGAAGAGAAGGCAGAACGTAAATCGAATGTGTAAAATAAAAAAGCGCCACAAACGTTTCAATATTCACTTTACATCTCCCTTAGCACGACTAGAAATACCGTCAGCAAGTTCATTTATTGGAAATGTGCTTTTTATATAAACAGGAAAATTTCGACATGAATTGAATATAAGAATTTCTGCAAGATGAAAAGTGTATATTCAGAGCAGGAAGTTGTTATGAGGCTGAAAAATATCAGATTTACTTGCTGAGAGATGATTTTCTGCTTCTTAGAAACGGTCTAGGTTGTGCAATATGCACAGTAGATTACATTCCAATTTCCTTGTGGAATATTGAAGCTGCGAGAAAATTCGAATCAAGGAAATATTATGAAGTCACAGCGAAATCATGGTTAATATGATGCGAATACTGAAATGGGTGCATTAGGTAAGTACAGGGTGCTTGTTGATATTTTATTCAATAACTATCTCAGTTGATATTGGTCGTACAAGAACGTTTAAATAGAAAAATTTCTGGTATTTTTATAAGCATTCAGAATTCGGTAGGTACTGAGAATTGCATAAAGGCATCATAAACCTAAAAAATTTTTGTGAACTGTTGTTTCCCAAATGGTACACCCTATATTTAATTTGCCGAGTCGGTTTTGCTCTCTCTTCTGATTTCAAATATTTACACTGTATTCAGGTTATTTTCTGTAGTTTCTTGAAAATAAAGGTTTTCTCATCTTGATCTGAGGCAGCTATAGAACGTCACTCGAGAATGCTGTCTTCTTCATTTCGAAGTTTCATTCAATGGCCTCTATGGTTTCTGTGTTTTTCTTTCTCTCTTTTAGTAGTCAATGAGTTCTTTTTCTATTCGGTCCCTTTTTTTTTAGTTATCTCAGTTTATATTGGTCGTACAAGAACGTTTAAATGCACAAATTTCTGGTATTTTTATAAGCATTCAGAATTTGGTAGTACTGAGAATTGCATAAAGGCATCATATAAACCTAAAAGTTTTTTGTGAACTGTTGTTTTCCAAATGGTACACCCTGTATTTAATTTGCCGAGTCGGTTTTGCTCTCTCTTTTGATTTCTAATATATGCACTTTATTCAGGTTATTTTCTGTAATTTCTTAAAAATATAGGTTTTCTCATCTAAATCTAAGGCAGCTGTAGAACGCCACTCGAGAATGCTGTGTCTTCTTTAGTTCGAAGTTATATTCAATGGCCTCTATGGTTTTTGTGCTTTTTTTTTCTCTCTTGTAGTAGTTTATTTTTTTTTCTATTTGGTCCCTTTCTTTAGTTGAGGTTCATTGTGCATACTATCGTCATCGGTCGCTACTTGAGATGGGTTTCAAAAGGTCGTAATTCCTCACTTCGCTCACAGTTATCACCCTAGGTAGCCATTCCACAGTTGGAGATAAGGTTCGAGTCAATCTGAGATAACAGCGATTAAAAAACTTTGTTACTTTCACTGAAGATAAGCGACTAATATACCGCAAGTAAAACTCACTTCGACGAAACATACTACATAATAATATAAATATCTTATAAAAAATGTCACTTAAGCTGTAATCTAGCGATGGAGGAGGTTGAGAATAGTAAAGTTACAAATACAAAAGATAAACACCACAAAGCAAATAAGATTAAGTGACGGTAGAAGAGAATGAAACGAAGTGAGTAGGTATAGCTCTACAAGAAACGACCAACCGAACGAACTTTACTTGAAGGACGATGGAGTATCAAGTGAATGATAGCTCCACCACCAAAGTTTCTGTAGTGGACGACGTAAAGAATCATAGGAAACAGTGATTAGGATTGAATACTGAGATAGCGGGAACTAACGGTTGAGAGATATTTTTTCTTTTTTACTGCGGAGAAATGAAGAATGAGAATTCGTGATTTCGATTCACGATCGCAGAGCACAGAAAAATTCTGTACAGGGTGATTCACTTATCAGGGTAACCCCAATTTTCTCGAAAACCACCGAATATTTTTTCATTCTGTGAATGGCGTTTCGAACAGGTCTCGGCGCTACCAAAAATTTTTTCTTCAGGCACCTTCCTTTTTTATCATGTCATCCGAAAGATGATTTCATTCAGAATTTCTTTTTCGAATAAAATTTTATCCATTTCTAACCGTCAGAGATCTATGTTAATTCTTTCCCATTTATTTTTTTCTGCATTGTGGTAGTATGCCTTTATTTGGAGACGTAGATATAATTTTGTGCCTTGAATTCAAGGGGGCTAGTTTTCTTGTCAATGTGCCTCTTCAAATAAGATGATATTTGACTACAGCAAGATGGGGCTCCATGTCACAACGCTGCCGTTGTGAAGAGATATTTACATCAAGAATTCGAAAATAAATGGATAGAAACCAATGGACCCATCAGATTTCGCTAGACCTAACGCTCATGGATTACTTTCTGAGGGATACCCTGAAAAATATAGTATACCAAACTGATTCTAATAACTTGGACCATTTGATGGCTCGTTAAATTTTTGCTATATTGAACTAGAAATAATTCAACGTTCGAATTCATAAATGGTTGGAAAATATACAGGAAATTTGTAGTAACTAAGTTCACTTCCTCAAACTATTTGTATTGACTTCGGTTGATCTGTAGACAGTACCATCCAAAGGAACCGGTGATGAGCCTCTTTGATATTGATTATAATCAGTTTGTGGTGTAGGTCAGTTTGAATTTTCCTGAGCAAATAACAGAAAAACAGTATTATCCACGAGAAATGATCAAAATGGTGAAAGCATATCAAAAGTTTTGTGTGAATCTCAAATTTTCCTGAAATCTTCACGAGGTATAAAGTATCCGAAATAAAAATAATTTTCATTATTTCCAAAGATAACCGCTTACAAATATCTGGACAATCATTCAAACAACAATAAGGGCCATGGTGCAAACTTGCACAAGAAAAAAAACAACAGCAGGCTAAAAACTATGTCTGAACAATTCTGATACTGTGTTTGGTTACTAAATTGTCTTTCATTGTCAAAATGACAATTCTCGTAATATGTCTTAGTTTTTGGTCCTGAAGAATATTCTGTTTTTCTTGTGTTATAACATGTTTGGTTTATCTAAGGGAGATGATTGTCTTTCATTGGGGTCCCGTAGCGGTCTTCAAAAATCTGAAGTGCCGAAAAATCATCACCTGGAAGGTCGTATCTGGTTTGAAAATACCCTCACGACCAGAGAGCAACAATTTGTGGAATTTGAATTTGAATATCGAAGGAATTTCGAAAGACAAGTGTGATTACGTCTTCAAATTAGCTGATGAACATGGTATCGAAGTGATTCTTCTGCAAGAAACCTGCACGGCAACAGAAAAATATCCTCGTGAAAGAGGACGGTTGAAAGGTTATCTATTAATTGAATTTTTACAAGTTTAACTTGTTATGTTAAAAAATTATCAGTTTGTAATTTTCAACAGATTCGGAAAGGGGAAATTGATGGAGTTTTTTTCATTTCTTTCAAATTTTCTGACATTTTTGTCTCAAATATTTATAAACTTCCGAACATTATTTGGCCAAGAAATCTGAATTTTGATGTTTTTGAAAGTAGCAAATGCATTTCTAAATGGCATTTGATTCATTCTGAATAATCGGTTTCTTTTCTGCTTTTGTCTTTTTTCACTTCAGATTGAGAATTGCGGGTTGTTTTGGGAAGAATCTGTTTATCCGAGCCCATCGACGGATAACATGAAGATGATCACACTGATGTCTTTCAAGATTTTCCTGATATTCAATTTTATTTAGTTTGAGGAACTAAAATCTTTCCTTAATTATTTTAAAATTTAAATCGATTGGTCTATGAAAACCGCTTTACCGAACGATCTACCGATTTGTAAGGGGTTTCTCGGGTACATTAGGAGTAAAATTGTCTTATAACCTTAGCTTTCCCCCCAATATTGACGAAGATATAGTCCTTTAACAAACAAGGGGCAAAATGACATGTTCTGATTCTTTTTTCACATTACCGTTACAGGTAAAAAAAATTTTGGTTGATTAAACATGATTGATTTTTGTAGGAAATTTTCTCATCGATTTGATAGGCTTCCAGTAGTTCTGGAGATATCGGCAGTTGAGTGAAAAAGGAACCTTTTGCATTCAAAATGGTGAAAAACAAATTAGACCTGAATAAGTGCGAGCTTTGCATCGGTCTAGCTCAAAAAAATTTCCCCATGCGCATAGAGCAAAAATAAAAATTTGAAAAATAAAAAAAAATTTCTTCGTGCTTTATCCGAGGATGGCATGGCTGCCGGTTCTCAGAAAAATTTTTAAGGAATAAATTCAGAAACTTGAGTGTCCAAGCTTCAGAAGTTGATTCTTCTATTCCTCATACGACCATTTCTCACTGAGATGCAGCCTGTTGAAAACCACTGAAAAAGTTTCCAAATTTTTCTGTTGCTTTAATTGTTGCGAGAAGTGTATATAGGATGGTTTTCGTAACAAAGTTCACTTCCTCAAACTATTTGTCTTGAATTCGGTTGATCTGTTGACAGTACCATCCTTAAGAATCGTTGATGAGCCCTTTTGATATTGATTATAATAACTTTAGGTTTTCCTGAACTACTATTGTCCAAAAAACAACAGCAAACTAGAAACTATGTCTGAAAATTTCTGATACTGTGTGTGGTTGCTGTATTGTCTTTAAAGAACAGGAGCTTACGAATTCGCACTTTTAGTGAGCTAGCAACAATCCTCGTCGCCAACAGACACCGAAATCTATATATCAAATCGGCTTCTCCGAACAAGCTGCATCATCCACTAAATAGAATTTTCCAGACATAGTTTCACGATGCACTCTCTCGATTGAACATGAAAATGTGTTTGCAGGTGTTAGGTTTCCAACAGTTTCGAAAATAAACAAGCAGACGCCACCTCAACACAAATTGTGTAATCCGAGGAGAGCAGATCGAAATTTCCTATTAGCTCAGGAGCTCAACGCCGACATCTCATTTTTCCCAAATTAATGTGCATATTTCAGCTCGTTTCCTCGATCTCTTTGTCTGCGACACCTGCACGTAAAGATTATCATTTTGTAGGCGTTGAGTGGAAGTTTCGCTTCCAAGACGGCTTACGTGGAGGTTTAACGGATTATGCAGGGTCTCATAGAAGAAGGTTGTAAACTCGATGTCAAGAATACAATGAGGTTTACCGGGGTTCTTTATGTTGGTGACTGGTCTGTCAGCTGCTTGAATACAGCCTGTGTTCATTCTTTGCTATCACGAAAAATGTCTTCATCAATTAATAAACTCGATAATGATATACAGGGTGTAGAAAAAACATGCGGCACAAATTTAGGGGGTTATTCCTTGGACTATTTCAAGAATATTCGTACCTTAGACGATTTTTCGAAAATCGTTTCATTTCGAAGATACAGGGGTGGATTAAAAAAACAATATTCATTACTTGCAAGATTGTTAATTACAAATACTGCTGAAAATGACTACCCCCAGCTATGATACATGCATCCAATCTTCTCCTCATTGACTGCCGAACTCTTTCAAAAATACCAGGGGTGTTTCTTATTGAGTTGCACCCTTCTATTATCCGATTTCTCAAATCTTCCACATTTTCTACAGCAATTGTGTACACTAATGACTTCAATTGGCCCCATCGAAAAAAATCCAAGGGATTTAAGTCTGGCGATCGAGCAGGCCATAAGTGAGGCCCACCTCGGCCAATCTAGCGATCTTCATATGTTGCGTTCAAAAAATCACGAGCAACCAAACTAAAATGTGCTGGTGCACCATCGTGCATAAACCACATCGCAATCCTTGTTACCATTGGTACATCCTCTAAAAACCCAGGTAGTAATTCTTCCAAAAAGTGTGGATATATTTCGCCGGTAAGTCTTCTCGGTAGAAATACCGGTCCAATAAGATAGTTACCCACAATTCCAACCCAAACGTTTAATGAAAATTGATGTTGGAAACGGTCTTCAAGTGTCGCATGCGGATTTTCATCAGCCCATACATGGTTATTGTGAAAGTTCCTAATTGAATTTCTTGAGAAATTTGCTTCATCAGTAAACAGAATCAGCATCAGTAGTTGAGGGATTTGAATCAAAGTTTGCAGAAGCCATTGACAAAATGCATACGTGGAGGAAAATCAGCAGGAATAAGTTCCTGAACGCGCTGAATGTGGTATGGATACAAGCCCTGCCGCTTTAAAATGTTCCAAATTGTTTTGTTATTAACATTGAACGTATCTGCCAACTTTCTGGTAGAAGTACCTGGATCTTCATCTACCATGTTCAATACATTTTCTTCTAATTGTACTGTTGTTACTGTGTTTGGCCTACCTGGTCCTCCACTTCGTTTAAATGAGCCTGTTTCATTAAGGCGTTGATGGATAGTTTGGAAGATTTTTCTATCTGGGACATAACGATTGGGAAAATGTTCACCGTACAACCGCTTAGCCTCCACCGAATTTCCATTAGCAAGTCCATACATAAAATGCATATCAGTCATCTCGGCGTTCGTATAGGGATTCATATTAGAGAACGTTACTAACAAACGTAAAATTATCAGATAAAAATACTAGAGAAGATTGAAAATGACCTTTGACAACTATCAAAAACAGTAAATGATTTATGTCATAATGGAAATGTAACCAACTACGTATGAAATCTGCTGTATCTTTTCGAAAAAAAATATATATTTTTCTTTGCAAATCTAGCCCTGTATCTTCGAAATGAAACGATTTTCGAAAAATCGTCTAAGGTACAAAATATTCTTAAAATAGGCCAAGGAATAACCGCATGTTTTTTCTACACCCTGTATATGGGATAGAATAATTAGTTCGTATTTTCATTTTATGGATACATTTGAAGGAATTGTGGACTAGAAGGGCGTTCAGAAAAATAAACTCTTTGTTGGTATGAGATGAGGTTTCAATAGTATTCCTTCGATTCTTTCACTTCTTCATCTTCCTTTCAAATGAAAAATAAATTGTGTTTTTTTCCTGACTCCAAGTGTCGATCCCCGGCAATCGATCCCAGAGGGCATCATAATTTGAAAGATATACACTAAAGAAAATGGTCTTTACGTACTGAAAATTCCAAGTAAATTTCGAACATAGTTATTTAAGGCATTAGGGATTATCGGCCGTGATTTATTAGGAATTACTTTACATAACGTTGTAACGGTATGATTTTCCGATTTAAAATTTCGGGAGTTTCCGGATCGTCTCGGATCGGTTATCGGCCAGGAACTCGATTCCGTCGCAGGGACAGTGACGTGAGTACCTTGGCAAACGACTGACGAAAAGTTCTCTCTCTGATATTCTTGCACTGCAGTTGAAGAGGCCGTAGTTTTGTTCTCTCATTCTCGAGTGAACTAATTTAACTGTGGCGATTGATAAATATCGGAGAGTACGAAGTTGATCAGACAACCATATAACCCATCTTTGCTAATAATTCGTATGTTTCATGTGAGGTGAGACACGCTTCGGTTTTGTTATTTTGAGGATCGTGTGACTTTCCATCTGATCATCTGATGAATCAACTCTCCTTCTAGATCAGTTTACCTATGTTATAATTGATTGATTAAATTTGAACATTTCGCAATTCCTTGACCCTCTGATTTTTTATTTCTCGATTTATCTGTGCCAGTGTTTCAGTGAACACGTGGACATTTTTTCCTTTCTTGAATTTTCTTTATGTAAACTAAGATTATCAGAGATCGAGGGGAATTGTGGAATCTTGCAGATACAAAAAACTGATACAAGTGTCTTTTTTATCTACAGTCTCTTCGGAGGGAGCTAAACCTCTGGCATCTCTTTCTTTGGAAGGAGCTGAATCTCCGGCTTGGAGGGAGCTAAGTCTCCGTCATCTTTTTGGAGGGAGCTAAGCCTTCAATACCTTTTGGAAGTGTTCAAACTTTCAGCACCTGCACCTTGAGGGAATTAGACCTTCAACACTTCTCTTTGGAGGACTTAGACCTTCACCACCTGCAACGCCATTCTTTCTGAAAGAATTACAACGTCTTTCTGGAGATTTAAGCTGTGAGAAGTCAAGGATCCATCATTGTAGTTGGAAAAGAACTGGAAGCCTACTGCACCTCAACTCTGGAAGAAGTCGAGGGATAATCACTCCCCTTACCTGGCATTACTCTAATAAGATAAGTTAACTAAGAACGAAGAACGCCCATCAATGATCTTTCTTACGAATATCATAATTGTACATATTCTTGTCCTCACGTTTCGATATTTCGAATTGTAAAAGTAGATATTGTAAATAGCTATTGTCATCAGAGAGGAATAAATCTCGACTGTTCAAGTTTTGATTATCATTAGCCCGAGTAGAAGCATGTTATCTCCTTTTACATCATAAAGTGGTTTCATGTTCTGACTAGCTGGCGCATTTAGTGTTAAATCATCACCTTACACAATTTATCTTTTACCATACACAATTGGTACCCCTAAAGTGGGGCTATAAATTAACGTAATTCACCTCTTTAACCTTACAACGTTTCACCTACATCTGCGGTATGCAGCTTAGGAGTGTTTTCTTTTTGGAGTTTATGATGTCTTGATGTTTGAAAATATCAATGGCTTCCATGTTCATACTAGGATAATCGAAATAACCTCTGCCTTTGAGAAAACTATATTGTGTCTATCTGTTAGAGCTGACTTTTGTGTCTGATTAAGTCATCAGCATCGTTTATTTTCCTTGATTCTCGCATTCATAGTTCGTTTTATTGTGCGAATGTAGACTTGTAGCAGTCGCAAGGTATCCTGTTAAAATAGGCTTGAATAAGTGGGTCAACTTTGTCTTTCGTAGTGCTGATCATTTGGGCAAGTTTTCTCTCTGCCATTGGGGGTGAGTTGTGATGTATTATCATACGTGTGGGAATTTTTAGTCTTATTGCTCTCTGAATTTTTTGGCATCATATCCATTGGCGATGAATGCATGCTGTAGATCATGTTCATCCCCCAGAAATTCCGGCTCACATCAACGTAGGACTTTCTCTCGGTTTTGTTGTGGGTGATGATTGGACTCCTTGTGTAGATATTGGTCGGTGTGGGTTAGTTTTCTATGAACCATGTGTCCTAGTTTCCCATTTTGGTTTTTGGTAAGTAAGACATCTAGAAACGGTAGAGTGAAGTGAATATTTGGATGCCTACTGTTAAGGTGAGTTAGGGTAGCTTCCAATTCTTCTTATGCGTGACTCCAAACTGAAAAAGTATCATCAACATAACGTTGCCATGTGGATGGTTTCTTTGATGTCGTTTCAATAGCACTTTGTTCGAGTTTATCCATAAAGAAAATTGTATTTATAGGACTTAAACGGTTACCAATGGGGACATAATCTATTTTCTGATGTAACTTTGACTTAACGCGATTCTGAATTTAGTCAGTAGATGTAATGCTCTGGACACATTAGTGGCTTATTTCCAGTTTTGGCATAGCTCATAACGAACGTTTTAAAATGGTTATATCTTTTGATTTATTCTGAATGAGAAGAAATAGTAACCTGAAACAGTTTTTATTTCGACCTCAAGAATATATTTCTGAAATATATGTACAAGTCAAAAACATCCAGTGTTTTCTATTCTTCCACTATGCGATTTCTGTTCTGGATCGTGAGGTTAAGTGGGTTCGAATGATTATACATAAGCTGAAAACTGTGGGACATTTTTTTCCAAGTGATCCTCGTTCCCTCTTCATGCCAGAATTCCCAGTTTTATCCTACAGGACTCTTTTGTGTATCGAATTCCTTCCTTTCACAAAAAATATATTACTTTCCATGAAGCCGACCTTCCAGCAACACAAGAAGTACATTTACCAATCAATAAGGCCGCTTCTTTGCATCAACTCTAATTTCACCCCAAAGAAAAAACTGAGCAGAAACCCCAATAAGAATTTCTTCCCAGCGTGAACAATCTACGGCAAATTGAATGATGAAATTTACGAGGATGAAAGTTCGTAAGTGCCCTCTGGCACTGGTGTAGCCAACTTTGAAACCGAAGAAGTGGAGTACATGATTATGACGAAATTTATACGATAACCCTTGGAAGGGTCGATGTCTGATGGCTTCTCGGAGATAAAATGATGAAGTTTCAAGTTGACGTGATTGTGTTCGTTTATCGGGGTTCACTCTGTATATAACGACACTCGAAGAGGATCCAGAGATGCTGCGGGCTATCTATTTTAGGGGACCAACCGCTTCCAGGTAATGATAACCATGGAGACAATTCAATTTTGAGGCACTAAGGCATCTCAAACTTTCGAGTTAATTCGGTAACAACTAGTCATGTACTTGGCCGATTCACGACATGTTCTTCAATTAATGGAGCTCCACACGTGTGGACGTTGTTAGCTTCAACGGCAAGAAAAAAATTACAGTTCAAAAACACATTGTTAGTCTCGATGTCATTATAGTCTAAGATCCGAACCTACCTCGACCTTCACCGAGCTGATAATAGAATAGGACCTATTTCATAATAAACTTCAGATGTTAGATAATATATAAAAAATAGGTTGCCTAAAAAAATCCTGGACAGAGTATTTTTAATTATTTTTTCAAAGGTATGTCGAAATGAGATAACTTCACCGGTGTGATAATAGGAAAAAAATTATATCAGCATAAGCGCTGCTTTATTGTGCACACGTTGATATAGGGTTGCCTGCAAAAAAATTGGACCTAATAGGGGTTGCCGCGGTTTGAAGGTTGCATTGTTGACGCGCCAGGTAATAATAAAGGACCGAACATCGCAGTCTTATCTGAATGTAAGACAGTGCAAATGCTCGGTACTTTTACTCAAAGAGTTACCCCTACTACATAGGTACCTTCTATAGGCTATATTGAAAACAATACGGCGATATTCTGGAGCAACTGACATTTGAATTTCAAACAAAAGTCGAATGTATTCAATACCATAATATAATATTAACTTATGGGTATAATGTGGACTGCCGAAAATTCGGGTAAGGCGATAACAATAAAAATATCAGAAGATCTTGTATTACATTAATAAATTTTGTTACAGAGTAGCAAAAAAACAATAAATAATATCAATGAAAAAAAACGATCAATATCTTCTATTTCATATCTGAATCATCTGAACTTGAATGGACACTCTCAAATTTATCGGTCTCATCAAGTTCATCCTTATTTTTTTTCATATTAATTATATCTCGTATTTTCAAAGGAGTTTGATCTCCTATAAAACCAGTTTATTTCAAATAACTATTCAAATACCAACCGTAATTTATAGGGTTCAACTCTGCACATACAGATTCTGTTGCATTAAGCCACATGGAATTCACATATAATGTTCGTAAAACTTTTTGTTGTAGGAAAATACACCATGGCGGTATAGAGTTGTACTGTTTTCAATATGGTCTATGGAGGGTAGTAGGGATACCTCTTCTCTCCATAGTAGGTATACATACGTACCGAGCATTCGCACTGGTTTACATTCAGATACGACTGCGATGTTGGTCCTTTATTATCACCTAGCGCGACAACAATCCAACCTTTAAACCTCGGCAACCCCTATTAGGTCCAAGTTTTTTGCAGGCAACCCTATATCAACGTGTTCACAATAAAACAGCGCTTATGCTGATATAATTTTTTTTTCTATTATCACACCGGTGAAATTATCATTTTGACATAACCTTTGAAAAAATAATTAAAAATACTCTGTCCAGGATTTTTTTAGGCAACCTATTTTTTATATATTATCTGACATCTGAAGTTCATTATGAAATAGGTTCTATTCTATTATCAGCTCGGTGAAGGTCGAGGTAGGTTCGGATCTTCTACTATTATAAATGTAGTATAAGGCTATTAAGTGAGCCCAACCGATAAAAAAGATGTTGCTTCTATAAAAAGATTTGAAATCAATCAAGTCAATATTTGGTTCTGAAACTACCTCTGTGTTTCATTCTCAAACCAATGAAAACATGTTTCGCCGAAGAAAATTTCTCTAATGAAAAGAATTTCACTGCGAACGAAAAACTGGCTTGGAAAACTTATGTGGATATTATTGTGAGATATGAGTTCATTTATCTACGGTACAGAAGTTAAGTACACCCACTGATTCGTACAGGAATGGTTTATTCGTACTTACAGCTAGACTCCTAAACTGAAGATTATAGAAAAGAAATGTTGGAAACCAAGCGATTACACTGACATCAGCGCCAAGAAGTTTTGTGAGCTCAGTCGGGAAAAATCTGAATGTGCCACATAATACGCGAAAAAATTATTAGTTATACTCATCGCGTTCATAAATATGATACCATTTTTAATGCAGGTGAATAAATTTATACACTGAATCATTGACTATAGAAGGAAACTAAAAAAATGTTTTCGAAAGGAAAATACGAGAATTTATCATGTCAAAATAGAATACATGAAAATACGAAAAAAGGAGAAAGAAAGAAACCAAAAAAATGTAAAACATAAGTGTGACAATTAATTATGTAGTTAGTTCCTTGATCTGTCTTTTCTTCTCTCTGTCTGGCATGTCGCAACTATTTCTTCACATAGATTTCGAAGTCCTCTGAAATTCCACTGTTTTTTTTCCTCATCACATCTGACAGGAATGGAAGTATAAGTTTTGAATGATTCTTTTTTTATTAGCAAGAGTTCGAATGTTTGAGAAATTATATTAGATTAAAGAAGTATTATACATTTCTCTTCTCCATTCGATGAGTGATTAAGAAACAGTAATTTCTAACTTGAGTAAGTTTAACAATTTTGTTCAACTATTCAATTTATTAGTTCAATTAATTTTAATTGATGAAAAGATAAAAATATTAACTGAAAACGTTTTTCATTTTCATTCGTATAGGTGACAAAATCATTGAAAAATTTCTGGACAACAAATTTACCAGAAATATTAGAATAACTGCGAATGTTTTGTTCGACAGTATCGCAAATACACCTCAAATCAAATACTCATAAAATCTTCATAACGAGACTTTCAGCTATTTTGTAATTAGACCCTTGGTTGAACAAAGTTTGGCCGTTTCATCGGTGAGATTAATTTTAAGACATCTCACTACGAAATCCTTGATGCCGTTACACCCCAAACGGCTTGTATTGAAAATGGTTGAATGTGGTGTAATGTTAGAAATTCAGTTTTTTTAATTATAAGACATAAAAATTTCAGAAAGATCGAATTTGATAGCAATTTCACTGAGGAAATATGTGATTAGTTCAAATCTAGGCTTTCCAAATATGGGTGATGTAAAAAAATATGAATTTTTAGGAAATATATACCTATATTATGTAATTTCTAAAAATTGGACCAAACGGAACACTCGAAGGTATAGTTTCTTTCAAGTACACTTTCTTAATAACGAAATTTTAATTTCATTCGAATGCTTCAATTGTGTTTTTGTGAATTTCGTATTGAGAAAACATCACCGGGTATCACTAATTTTGCCAACCCGGCATAAACTATTTCTGACGAGTAAATTAAAACCCAACTCCTTGAAAAGTGCTGGGCTTGCCCATTTTATGGATTTTTGAAATGTCTCTAGAACCATATGAAATAAAAAAATATTCAACGACACAAATCAAAAGAATTCCCAGCACAAAACTTTTTTTTTCAAAATCAAAAAGTTCTGGGCCAACACACACATTAAAACTTTATTATGCGATGATTATATGTAGAATGAAAGATGAAATATCAAAATATTTGATTCAGAACAATAGCTAGAAGAATTCACTTACCAATGAATGCACTCAAAAGTCAGAAAACCATAGAATAGAAATAACGGACTCGAATCGAATCTAAGTAACAAAATGATGATAGATCCGAAAGAAAAAACGAAAATCAAAAAATTTTATACGTCGAATCGGTCAGACACAAACCCACCCCCTTTTCTTCTCACCACTGCGAATTTGATAGTCCAAACCGGGTTCTCGAGACAAAAATATGCCGGGCCGATTGTAATTAGGGGCAATAATACACAGTTAAAGATCGAAGAAATCCCTTACTCAACACTCCTTGGATATTATTAGTCACATTGCGACGAATATTTGCATCCTATGGGTATCACATTTGAGATATCTTTATTTTCGTCAAAATGTTGAGAACTCTCCTTCCACATTTCGTTAACAAAGCGGTATCACAAAATTATTATATTTTGGAGGCCTATGCCACATTACAGTGAATATTTGTTTTATGTTGAAAATGTAACTCCACAAAACTGTCAGGCCATGTAACGTGTTTGCTGGGTAGTCAACAGTCACAGTTTGAAAATTAATTTTCCTGAACTGTGACAGTATCTAAGGAATATTAGCATATTGTTCCTTTTTCCAATTTCAGTTCAGGATATCGTTGAACTGAATGACGATTAATAACTTGTAACGGTATGATTAAATGATTTCAAATTTCGGGAGTTTCCGGATCGTCTGGATCGGGAATCGCCCGAAGAGCTCGATCCCTGCCGATGCACCCGTCTCGGGGCCAGTCACGCGAGTACCCTGATGAACGATTGACGAAGCCATTTTTTGATATCACGTGATTCTCGCACTGCATCTAAAGAGGCTGTGGTTTCGTTCTCTCATTCTCGAGTTAACTAATTTAGCCTGGCATCTTCTTAATGGGGGCCAAACCTCCGGCACCTTTTTGGAGTCAGTTAAACCTCCGACACCTTTTTGAGGGAGCTAAGCCTCCGGCACTTTTTTGGAGGGAGCTGCGCCTTCA
>JAVSIQ010000182.1:0-144876 GCA_038502775.1 Hippodamia convergens
TTAGAAAATAACTATTTACTCGAATATTCCATTGAGGTGGAAATCGATTAATCATTTTCTTTCTTAGTACCAACCAATCTTTATTCATTTTCTGTTCGAATCAATCCGAACAAACCTAAAAATAAGCACAACGTCACACACAATGCTTTTTCTTTCTCGGTCACAAATGCTAATTTTATTGCCAAATGGGTCCCATGGTGGGCAATTTCCATATTGGTAAGTCCATTGAAAAAAGCAACCATTGTTGATTTTCAACGCTCTATTGACACTAGACATTCAAGAGATTATAAATTCCATACTTACATCATATGCTATACAAACATCCAAGAGGCAAGACGTTAATAGGACTATATGAGTGTGAAATTCATTCTGCTCCTGAAACAAAAGGACAATGGTCAAGTTCCCAGCTGTGAAGATTGGGTCACATGCTGTGACATATTATGATTTGAGTTATGATTTGGAGATGGACAGAATTTCATGATCTATCAATAACAGTATATTTGTGGAATTCAACGAGTATTTTTCTCAGGCAAATGATTCGCTCAGGGGATTTCCAATGAATCTCTTAGAACTCTTCGTTTCATTTTTCAGAAACACAATTCATTTCCATAACATTGAGACTTTGCATTAAATCACTTTTTCGGACCTATCATTGTGTATAACATGTGTATATTAATGAGAATGTGAAAATTATCCTATGTTGAATGAATGATTTACAATAATGGAGTTGGTCCAGTGAAAATCTGAATCAAAAGTTATTGAGTTATGTGGTCCTGATGAAAACTGAGAAGTCAAAAACTTGATTTTCACCAGCCCATCTTTATAACCTGCTATTATAACAGGCGGATCAATAATGATGTATATCATTATTGACAATATTCGTGATCTGACAAGAATTTGACAGACCTTTGCACTTGTACTTTGAGCTTGATGATCTAGAGCAAAAAAGACCTTCGAGTGCTTTTACGAGACAAAGCTTACTTAGCACGAAGCATGTAAACTATATGGGATTTTCATATTTTAACCTTCATGTTCCTCAATCAATCAAAATCCCAAGAAATCATTCATGAAATTCAGTTCGATTTTTGTCCATCATCTTTGTAAACTATCTCCTGTGCTTTTCAGGTTGCAAGAAATTGACCTATGCGGATCTTTTACGTATTATGTCTAGTCTGGAGTTTGTCCAAGTATGGAGCTTTTGGAATGGTTTCATTCTGTATTTGAAAAGTACTTCACATTCACACTTACGCTTATCATATCAGTAATTACTATTGGAGACCTCTTTCGAATACTGGGTGTAGAGAGAGGTATCTAAATGGAGGTCAATTATGACACAATTTGATTGGAGGAAACGCAACAAGCATAACAAAAAAACAATTAAGCGATTATCTACTTCCTAGCAGCCACCTCGAATATTCAAAATTTTTGTGTGGTACCACCTCAAAAGCAATAAATCAAGAATTATATCACTGACCACTACCAAGAGTTATCGTGTACCGCCCCCTACAAATCCACAATTTACATAAACCATTACCTAAGTGGCGCTGTTACAATAGTCTCACTTTCAAATTGATGGATTTCCAATATCTAGATCACAGTATTATGCCACCGATATCCGGTTATTCCGTTGGATCGTTATGATCTCGTATCTGCAAGGTCTCTTTCAGATATCATGACGTAAAGATCGAACTGTTGGACGCTGCAGCTGATTGTCCTACCGAGAAAACCTTACGAGCCATACGCAAATACACTGCCCAAAAAATTAACGCACATTCTGAAATTTTAATTTTAATGAAAGTTGACTCTACATTGACTTTATAACTTATTTTTCATGTTCTCACAGGAAGGTTTTGAACGAAACAAGACACATTAAATGGAGAAACAATTCAGGATTTCACCGAAGCTTATGTGAAAAAAGAGAAATGAACAATTTTCAAAATACTTAAATGCTGATAAGTGATTTAATACTTGTTATTTCCTCCCTTTGCGTTAATTACAACTCGGCAAAGATGAGTGATCTTGAAATGTTTTGATCTATATCCTTCCCAGATTTCTCCGAGTTGGATTCCTAAGTCATCAAGAGTAGCTGGATGATTTTCTGAACTTCTCAGCCTTCTATTGCGGTTGTCCCAAACCTGCTCAATCGGATTGAGATCTGGACTTCTTGCTGGCAATTCCATTCGAGAGACTTCAACCTCTTCAAGGTACTCCTGAACGATGCACGCACAATGAGGTCTGGCATTATCGTCCATTAAAATGAAATTTTCACCCAATGTATGGGGAAAATGGCACTACATGCTCTCCAAGAATGTTTCTTATATACTTATCAGCATTCATAGCTCCATTTTCAACTACCATTAGGTTTGTGCGAGCAGTAAAAGATATTCCACCCCAAACCATAATCAATTCTCCCCCGAAACCAATAGTATTCAGGAAATTGCACTGAGCATATATTTCATGTGGACGTCTGTATACAAGGAAACGTCGATCACAATGGTAGAGGCAGAATCTAGACTCATCTGTGAAGAGAACTCTTTCGTAATCGGCCTCTTCCCAATGGATATGGTCTCTGGCAAAATACAAACGCGCTCTTTGATGGGCTAGGGTAAGAGCTGGGCCTCTTGCCGCGACACGAGGCCTTGAATCATATTCTCTGAGGCGAATTATTATTGTATGATTGCTACTTTGCATCCCATGAATTTGCTCAAGCTGATTTTGAAGGAAGCGAGCGGTTGCAAACCGTTGTCTCAACGAAGAAACTCTCAAGTTACGTTCTTGAATGGCAGTTGTTACCGTGGTCTACCCTGTCCTGGTCTTCGGACATTCATACCTGTCTCCCTGAATCGCTGCAACATTAAGAACTCACTTGTATGGGAAACTCCAAACCTTTCTGCTATTGTTGTGTATACCCACCCTTCTTCTCGCAAAACTACCGCTTGGGCACATTCCGTTGCATAGCGATCGAGTGTAGATCAAACGAATAAAAAACTATTGATCACTAAAATTGATCGAGAACAACTGATTTCAGAACGGAGCGAATACATTCAGAATTTGATAATATCATCTTTTCAATTCCTGCTGGGAAAAATCATCTGTATTGAAGAAAAACGTTGAAAGTGGATAACATATGCATGCATAATTCTAATAAGAATAAATATCAATGAGAAACCTTCAGTTGTAGAAATAAATTTGAGAATTCCATAATGTGCGTTAAATTTTTTTGTGCAGTGTACCAATAACACAGACACAAACAGAAGTTTATTAACTTCTGTTCATGTTGTTCTTATGTTTATACATCTCAATGGCTTCCATGTTCTAAATTGCCTCTGCCTTTGAAAAAACAATATTGTGTCCATCTGTTAGAGCATGTTCCGCTAGTGCGGATTTTTCTGTCTGAGTCGACAGCATCGTTCATGCTCCTTAATTCTCTTATTGATACTTCGTTTCGTTGTACCAATGTAGACATTTCCGCAGTCACAAGGTATCCTGTAATTACCGGGTTAGGAGCGTGGATCGACTTTGTCTTTGATAGTTCTGTTCATTTGGCCAAATTTTTGGGCTGACTAATAGATGGTCTCTTTATTGTGCCTCCTTAGTATTTATTCTACCAATTCTATCGATGACGTATGGGATATATGAAAAGATAGCTCTTCCATTAGGGGTAAATTGTGACGTGTTATCATCAAGTGTGAACAGTTTTGGTCTCATTGCCCTCTGAATTTCATTAGCATTATATCCTTTAGCGACGAATGCATACTGTAGATGTCAAGTTCATCCCCCAGAAATTCGGCCTACAGGTGATCTTTACCTAGATTTACTATATTAATCGAAGGTATGGACATTGCAGGAATGCATTTTCAGTATGATGGAGCTCCACCCCATTTCAGAGTAATGTTCAGATATTTTTGAGGTCATTACTTTTTCAAATCTGTGGATAGACAGAGGTGAACTGCATTCCTGGTCCGCTAGATCACCAGATTTCAATCCTGTTGATCTTTTCATTTGAAGTTACTCGAAAAGCTCAGAATATTCACCTGAAAAAAGGTGGGGAGATATCGAAGTCACCTGTAATGAAAAACGTGAAAATCCGCGAAAAAGTATGTGTATTGAGAAAACAGTGTTACTCTCGAAAACATTCTGCAAGTCACGTTGTTGACTTCCAATAAATTTGTCCCAATCAATAATGTTCTTCCGGAAAAACATTGAAATGATTTGTCAAAATATTATGAAATACGAATGTGGAATTAGTAGGACGAAAAAATTCAAATTGATCAAAATGTACGATTTTTCTGAGAATATGGTGGAATTTCAATATTCAATTTGATCTTTCCCTGAATATTTCTTTGGCCAAACTCTAACGAACCTCGAAGACAATTTTCTGATCTTTCCAAATATCTAAATCGAATTTTAATATATCTACAGAGTGTTGAATATCAGTTTGGAAGAAGTCCCATATTTTTGAAATACGGACCTGGAATTTTTCAGGAATTCGAATGCAAATAGATCGATTTCTGGAAGGTTATGATACGTTCCAAGTATGAACTGAATAAACCGGTTGGTTCGAAAGTTATTAGCAATTGAATTTTTGGTGAATACATGAACCACCCTGTATCTCGGTTAAGGAATTGAAGAGACCTATCATATACCGTATGCTCATGAAACACCCTGTTTCCACTGGAGAAAACTCTTCGAATTTTATTTCTTCATGTAAACGTTCTTTTGTTCGATTAGGAACGAATGTCAGAAAGGCTCTCTGCAACATTGAAAGTCAATGCCAGTATAACGAACGAAAACAGGGAGTTTTCTTATCAGATAAGTATTCAAAGAGCTGTTATATAACTTGAAATATGCCGCTATAATAACAAGCTGAATGCAGGATTATATGTAACATAATGCTTGTGGTGAGACCACTTTCTTCGCACAACAAAACAATGCGAACTCCACAATTCTTGATCTTGAAGAAATGGAGAGTTGTATAATCACAAGAGGCAGGCAATTGTCTCTATATGTAGTTCCTTTCTCTGCAGGAAATACTTCCAGACGTTATACAGATGCATTTCTTTTCATACATCGAGAAATGTTGTTGGGAATTCGGATTAGAAACTATTCTTATCTCGATAGTCATATGGTGGAAGAGTTCTATTCCATCACGAGTAAAACATGCCAGTTTAATTCGGCTAACACTTTCGTTCTGTTGAAGCAAGAATGATTTCAATGGACAGACTGTTGTTTGAATATTATTGTAATATCATTACTAGAAAAAGCTTTCCTCGTCCAATTTTCAACATACACTCCCCGTCAATAAATTCCGGAATTTCGAAATTTTTGTCAAATTCAACACCCTGTATCTCTTTTCGTGGTTCTCCGATTTTAATGAAATTTTCAATAGGTATAATATTGGGTCCTCTTTTATTAACCTGAAATTTACTTTGCAAAAATATATGTAGTTTTTCCGTTTTACAGGCAAAAACAAAACCTTGTTTTGTACCCTCCATTTCCAAACACCCTGTGGTAAATTTGGAGCGAAAAATTTTATATCATTCGGTTTCAATTTGAAGTTCAACCCTTTCTTAACAAAATGTTTTTTGATTTACTTCAGTACCTACTCAAACAAAAAAAGATACACATTTTCAAAAAAAGTGTTGCATTTTTTCAATTTTTATAACAATTCAAAACTAGTAAACATAAACAAGCATGTGATAATTAATAGCGTGTATTTTCACCTCGCTTCCTCATCACTTCTACCATACGACGTGGCATACTTTCAATGCATTTACGAATTGCTTCTGGGCTGTTCGTAAATCGGGCAAGGTGTTGGGCTGCCGATTTCGAACATGTCTACCTAGCATATCCCATACATATTCAATTGGATTTAAATCCGGCCTTCTGGCTGACCACACGAATCGTTGAATATTCGCCTCTTCAAAGTATTCTGTTGCAACCAGTGCAACGTGAAGCCTAGCATTGTTCTGCTTAACAGAAATTGTTGCTTCCCCAGAAGCAATTCGTAAATGCATTGAAAGTATGCAACGTCGTATGGTAGAAGTGATGAGAAAGCGCGGTGGAAATACAAGTTATTAATTTTCAGATGTTTGTTCATGTTTACTAGTCGATAAGGTATTGTCATGTTTCAAATTGTTATGGAAATTGAAAAAATGCAACACTTTCTTTGAAAATGTGTATTTTTTTTAGCAGATACTGACGTAAATCAAAAAACATTTTGTTAGGAAACGGTCACACTTCAAATTAAAACTGAATGATATCAAATTTTTCGCCTCAAATTCACAACAGGGTGTTTAGAAATGAAGTGTATGAAACAAGGTTTTGTTACACTCTGTATAACGAATGAACTAAAGGTATTTTTGCAAAATAAATTTCAGGTTAATATGACAAGACCCAATACTATACCTGGTGAAAATTTCAACAAAATCAGAGGACCACGAAAAAAGATACAGGGTGTTGAATTTGACAAAAATTTTGCCCGTCCGGAATTTATTGAAGGTGAGTATATTTCCTTGTGGCAGCTGTAGTTTTGTAAACATTATAATTCTTTTTGTTATACGAGCTTCCTATTTCAATGCACTGTTGTGGAAATGCATTATTTTTGTGTACATTCCCCCTTCTTTTAGATAAACTAACAGTTTAACACCACACATTTCACGATTTATTTTACCAATTTTACTGATTATTTCCCAAATCGCGATTCACTCCATCCAAGCCTGAATGGATTTTAGAGTGCCTTTCGATCTAATAAATCTTTCTATCTCCTAAAGGTGACAAAATGTTTGTTCAGGCAGTTCTGATCGTATTTCATTTCGACCAGAAAGGATGCAATCAAAACGTTCTCTAAAAAATCAAGACCAACCAGTACGTTCAAGTGATATTGATATTATTCCTTCCATTTTCAACTTTACGCTGGTCTCGTGTCGGTCCGAGGTTTCATAAAACATATTTAACGGGATATAATGACTAGATAGCTGTCGATTATATAACGAAAGCTTATTACTCAATAACGAATCAATTAAGTACACACAAGATCACTCATTTATGGCGAATCGAAGCGATAACCGTTATGAACTACTAATGAACCTACTCCAAGCGGCAGAATTTTCATTCAACCTTGAGTCCAGCACCAAATATCGAGATTTTAATCAAAAATGAGGATAAATACATATTTTTGGAAGGAATACTCGAAATACACGGTTTGCAATTTCGGAGTTTTGATTACATCACTATCCAAAAATTTGTGGGATTCCTTATGAAATTCCGAGTTGTTCTAATGCCAAATTTTCGAATTTTTGTTAGAATATTCTTTTTTTCAAGTGAATCTACAAAAAAAATTATATCTTCAGTCTTATATTCCGTTTTTAGGCTCTCACAATGGTCTTTCAAAAATTATGATAGAGGAGGTCACACGCTTTGTCAAAATTGGATATTTCGTAAACGCGAATAGGTACTCAATTTTCTCATGTCAGAACTTCATTTTTGTGGTCATAATCGAATCTATTCTGAAAAATATTGTTGGTGTGGAAACAAAACAATTGCATCAATATCCTAGAATTTATATTTTGTGAACATTATGCATTGGTTCGATTGTTTAAAACTGCTTTGGAACGTATGCCAAGTGACGATCACAAGGTTGTGATTAGAGCAGATAAACGACCTGTTGGAGCACATGACGACAATTTACCGCCCCTACAATGGACGAAGTGGCAATTGTGATTGTAGGTGAAAACTTAGAAACGCGTGATAGTGTTCTTACGCGTCGTAATACTGGAGAATTGCAACGAATACAGGGTGGCCATTTGAAAACGAAACAGACAAGATTACAGACAAAATAAATTTTTTCGATAGAAATACTCGGACAGGTCGATTTCTGTTTCGAGGGGGACAACTTAAGATTTAGGTTACGGACGCATAGCGCTTCAACTCTTGCTACTACAACCCTCACCCCCAATTTTTGAATAGGGAAGATGGGTGAGTGATACCTCATTTGAAAGGTATTTTTATACTGATTTCAGTACAGTAATTGTTTTTCCATTTTATGCATTAGTTCTCGAAATACAGGGTGTCCATTTGAAAACGAAACAGACGAGATTACAGACGAAATAAATTTTTTCGATAGAAATGCTCGGACAGGTCGATTTCTGTTTCGAGGGGAACACCTTGAGATGTAGGTTACGGACGCATAGCGCTTCAACCCTTGCTACTACAACCCTCACCCCCATTTTTTGAATAGGGAAAATGGGGTGAGTGATACCTCATTTTAAAGGTATTTTTATACTGATTTCAGCACAGTGATTGTTTTTTCACTTTATGCATTAGTTCTCGAAATATTCTTGACTAAGCATTTGAAAATGAAGTGATGTTTTCATGGCACTTGTAGTGTTTCCTTGTGAAAAACCTTTCAAATGAGGTATCACTCACCCCATCTTCCCTATTCAAAAATTGGGGGTGAGGGTTGTAGTAGCAAGAGTTGAAGAGCTATGCGTCCATAACCTACATCTTAAGTTGTCCCCCTCGAAACAGAAATCGACGTGGCCGAGCATTTCTATCGAAAAAATTTATTTCGTCTGTAATCTCGTCTGTTTCGTTTTCAAATGGTCACCCTGTATATGAATCACACCGTTCATATGATGCTCTACAATACTCGCTGATGTTTTGGTAAGATGATAGAAATTTCTTTAATATCAAGATGATAAATCCATTGAATGGTGAGTATCTCCATTAAAATTTGAAATGTCTTCTTAATAAAAATTTGAATTATTTGATTTTAGGCCAAGAAACCACCGAGAAAGTGAGCTCTATGAATAATTATTCATATCGTTTAATGGTCCGTTAAAATGCTGGTAACTATTTGCCGATTTTTCCAACAGTATTGTGTGATCTAGCTGACCCGGCAGACTTCGTACTGCCTCAATCGATAAATGAAAAATCAACTTTAATATTATAATAAACTATTATGGTATAACGTTGGCCAAGAAGTATTTACAATCATTTCCTACCCCAGAAACTGAAGAGCGTTGGGGATCTGGTGGTGGGACCAATTGTGGAAATTGTCAATTAGATAAGGTAGCTGACCCGGCGAACTTTGTTTCGCCTTAGAGATGAATAAAGTTGCACTAATTAACGGTGTTTTTCAAAGAAAATATGGAATACAAAAAAATAAAAAATGTACAAAAAATTTAATTGCATGAAAATAAGTATATACATCATTCATACATCAAAAAATTCTTTATATTTAAAAGGTAAAAAAGAAATTTTTGCAATATTTTATCCGCAGTACGAAGTCTGCCGTGTCAGCTAGTTACAGATTTCTAAAAAAACAGACTTCACGTTATGGAATATTTCACAGCTCACCGATCGGTTCAACTTCTCCTTATTTAGAAAATGATCGTATGTCGTATGTTAAGAGAATTCCGTTCATGAATGATTTCCATACCTTCAAATGCAATAAAAGGCTGCATAAGTTACAGCCAGTTGATAATCTCGAATACATATGAATATTTCGTGAGACAAAGCTAATTGGACATTTTTGGCCACAAGACAGTCCTTATTCTGCAACCAAAGAAGTTGAAAGCGAATTTCGATTTCCGCGACAAACCTGTGATTGATAATTTCGAGTGATCTTTATTTAATGTGAACGGATTTTTCATTATCCAAGTACGTTAGATTTAAACCGCTATGACAATAACTTAGCTTTTTTCACATACCTACTTATTCCCGGTTATACCAGGTAGCGTGAACATAGTAAATAACTTTCTGGTATTCCGATAGAACGAAGGTTATTATTATTCAATGACAATGTTGAAACTCACAGAATGTAAGATCAATCATTCAGAATAGGTGTAAAAGGATCTAGCCCGAAGGATTGGTGAATACTTCAAATAAGTTGAATATTACATCAGTTGAGCCGAAACATGTCAACACAATAAATTGAATAGTCCAAGCGCACTGGAAAGAAGACTTCTTATTTATGTTCACCTTAACTCCAGTAGGATGAACTTTTCAAAAGCGATACAGACGAACTTCAAACGAGGTGAGTAAATCTGAATATTCTTTCAATACCCAGAAAACCAAAATCGTATCGATCAAATTTCTAAGAAATTTGCCTTCACGGAGGCCACAACGAGAACATTTTTGAAACATAGAAGAATTCAAATTGGTAATCATCTAGATGAATGACAATTTTAATTCCCAGGGTCACAGATTTTTTCATCATGAGATTGGGGAAATGATATAAGATTTTCTCACTGAGATGAAGGATATTCCGGTTTCAGCCTCATTCGGCATCTTCTTTGGTATCTTCATGAAATTTTTTTATGACTTTGAGAAACAAGCAAGCGGGCCCTGAATAGAACCACTTCTAAAATCTCATTCAGTGAAGGAGGAAGTACAGATTTTTTTTAACATTTTATTGGAGATGTGAAACTCAATTTTAACCCAATTTGATGACACTGTTTTGCAGTTTTTACTCATTACATCACATCTAATTGCTAATAATATTGAAATTTTTCATGAAGAATTTGTCTCTGAGGTGTATATAATACTGATGAAGCCAAACAAGGCTGAAACCGGTATATCTTTCATCTCAGTTACCAAATCTTATATCATTTCTCCAATATCATAATAATAATGGGAATTAAAACTAGCATTCATCTCGATGATTACCAATTTGAATTATTCTATGTATTTAAATATCTACCGCTCAAAGCGGTAGATCTAATACTCGTGAGAACTTTAGTGGCATGTTTCCAGGGGTGGCGTAGCTCATTATAAAATCACAAAATCGATAATTCTGACTTCCAGACCTCGTTATCAAAATATGAACACAAGTCGAAGACTTGTATGAGTGTAACCTTGAACGTTTGATGATCAAATGGAAATGATAATTTCAGAAATATTCACACTTCTAACAGAAAGGAAATCTATCCAACAGATTCTCACTGAATTGCGTCTGGATGTTCTTGAATGCGAAACTTTTGTTTTCAAACAATACCACTTATAACAGATTGAGCAATGCAGTTGTTAAAATAATTAAATTATACCTCATAGAAACCATGAACTTTCAATTGATCAAACGAATATCATTAATTTCAATGCTCTTGGATTTTTATGTTGTTCCTTCTTGTAGGAAATTAATGCCATATTCATCATTTGAAATCATCATTTTGTATTGAAAGACCACCACTATCTAATGAAAATTGTAATTAATCTTTGATTTACACTTAAAAACATTCATTACTTGATTTCAGTTTCTGCTTATGTAGACCCTCTATTTATTTTGGAATGTCTAGAAAGCAGTTGAAATAATTTGTTCGGGTTTATTATTTGAACTCATTAAATGTGAACGGAGAGAACTTTAAAAACTTTTAATATATTCAGAATCTTACAATATGATGCAGTGCTTCTCAAACTGTGAATCTAAACTAACTGTAGCTATTGATTTTTTTTGTCGTTCAAATCTTTTTATGGTTCATTATCTGTCCAAAAAAAAAATTATGATATTAGGCTGGAACTACAAACAGATGTATGGCAAAAAAGCCAGGGCTTCATGAAAATATGGTAACAGTAAAAATAAGTTTTTGGAAACCCATAAGATAGTGGATAACTTCAATCACAATTTTCTCATAAGGATTTTCAGACGTATGAGATAATATACTTGTATTTTGTTGTCTTTTTTTTTATGTCTGACCTAATTCTTTTCGAAATGTAAATTCGATTATTATTATAATGATGGAGACGAAAATACAAAAATTCAAGTCTATACGTTCCTTCTTCAAATCTTTGCCAATAATCTGGTGCTCTGGATATGAAAGTACTCACTCACAGGTGAATGATTTTTGCCCAAAATTCTAGGATTAAAGATATTCCTACGAAATGATCACTTTCATAAAGAAGTGGACGAAAAAGAAGCTATTTTCAAATGTTTGGCTGAACAACTAATCTTCGGGATTAAAGTATTAAAGTTGTTGCATTATAAAATTCGAGATATTGTCAGTTGGTCCATTATTTTCTGGTCAGGGGCCAAGGTGAGGTGAGAAAAGGTAGAGAGGTGAGCCCACTGCGACGAAGTTCGAATTAATGAATTGCTCATCTCTACTACATATATTGAATCAAGAATGCTTCTTCGTAGAAGATTCAATACGCAAAATGAATGCTAATCCTCACTGATACAATCGAAATCGATAAATTCCAGTCAATGTTAGAGATTTGGAAGTGAGAATTTGCCAGCTGTATGAATAAAAACATCTCATTTGTCACAAATAATTGATGAATCAACTTCGACTCGAAAATGGAGGAATAATATGTGCACATTTTTTTTATACCCAGTTCAGAAGAGGAAATCTATCCCCATGTGACGCGACAGGATTGTTCATCGTTCTATTCGATATCAGTTTTCATTGTTTGAATTGAAACAAGACAATTTAACAAGATACAAGAGGTCAAGGAACAACAGAAATATATTGAAGTTTACGAAAAAAAAAATCCATATGGGAAGATTATATTAAACATTTCGATTACTCTTCGAAGGTAGTAAAAATACAAAATTCGAAAAGTAGAAGGCAGGAGCAGAAATACTTCTAAGCCAATTCTAAGCCAAGAAATGGAATTTTTTATCTCTATAGTGCCACTGCTAAAATCTCATTCAGTGAAAGAGGAAGTACAGATTTGTTTTTCAACCTGGAAATTGAAATTTGCATTCATTTCAATGATCACCAATTTGAATTATTATATGTTTAGAAAAAAACATATATATTCCTTGGAGAATTGACTACAGGAGTTTTTTATATATTTTTCAACCTTGTAACTTCCTCTGCATTTCTTCGATTCACAATGTCGCAATTATTTGGAATGACAATTCTCGGAATATTTCGTAGTTTTTGGTCCTGAAAAATATTTTCTTGTGTTATAACATGTTTGGTTTATCTATGGGAGATGATTGCCTTTCATTGGGGTCCCGTAGCGGTCTTCAAATATCTGAAGTGATGGAAAATCATAACCTGGAAGGTCGTATCCGGTTTGAAAAACCCTCACGACCAGAGAGCAACAATTTGTGGATTTTGAATTTGAATATCCAAGGAATTCCGAAAGACAAGTGTGCATTTCTAAAATGCATTTGATTTATTCAGAATAATCGGTTTCTTTTCTGCTTTTGTCTTTTTCATTTCAGATTACGAATTGCGAGTTTTGGGAAGAATCTGTCTATCCGAGCCCATCGACGGATAACATGAAGATGATCACACTGATGTCTTTCAAGATTTTCCTGATATTTAATATTTCATGTTATTTTTTTCACGGAGAGACAGGTTTTTTCGGCCGGGGTTTTTTCCCCTAGCTGTATAGTATCGTATGATACTAGTGATGATAGTATCGTATGATTCTATAGTATCATACGAAGAATATTATTATGCCCCGTTTTTTTTTACCTCAGCTAAGGTACTTTTTGTTTCAACATTTATAGTATTATTTTAGCTCTCTTTTTCATAAGGATATACTTATATATATTTGGACTGAAACAATAGTTTGGCCAAAATGATTGAAGCTACTGTGTGTTGAATTCATGAGGATACTTTGTTATAACATGATGATAACTTCGAATTTGGAGTATGTCTTCGTATATCGAGAAGAGCAACGTTTCAAAAAACTACCAACACCATAATAAATTCAGTTGATGAGCTATTTTTGGCAACTCTCAAGCCAAACGGAGCAGCAATACTCAGCAACAATAGAAACCAAAATAATACGACTGATGTACAAGTGGAAGAAATTCGCAATCCAAGTTTCAAATAGTTTTAGATACAAACGAAAGTAAACAAATCAACGTCTGCTAATGACTGATAGGTTTACCTTTCTCTGTTTTACATCATTGTTAATGAAGCTCGCATCGATAGAATCTACATCGAGATCAATTATATTCGAGAAACTGAATTGGAGATTGTACACTTTTACCGTAATGAGGCTGGTACTATCTGCATATCTAAGAAAAAAGGAAATGAATCATTGGCAATTTCGATGTTACTGATTTTTAATTCCATGGGAATCCAAGTATAAATGTACATACAGGGTGTCCTACGAGGAACTTTACATACTCTGTGAGTATGAAATAATTGACGAGTCTATACGTAAAATTCAGCACAGGTTCATGATATTTCGATAGTTTCGGGAAGGGAGGGCTTCATCCCCTTAGCACCCTCTACCTACGCACCTGAGCTCTAAAATACGCAGATTAGTGACGAGTATGATTTCTCACTATCACAAATTCAACATTTTGTCATTTTATGAGTACATTCAATGAGCGTTATCTCGAGAATAAAATTACAAGTCAACATTTTCGACAAATTCCCAAAATTTTCAGATCACCATGAAACTTTCATGTTCATGTGTTCATGAATTTCAAAGTAATGAGAAAACAATCAGAAGAAAGGCCTATAGAGTGGTCATTTTGACAATTCTCGGAATATGTCGTAGTTTTTGGTCCTGAAAAATATTCTGTTTTCTTGTGTTATAAAATGTTTGGTTTATCTATGGGAGATGCTTTCCTTTCATTGGGGTCCCGTAGCGGTCTTCAAACATCTGGAAGTGCCGAAAAATCATCAACTGGAAGGTCTATCCGGTTTGAAAAACCCTCACGACCAGAGAGCAAGAATTTGTGGACTTTGAATTTGAATAACGAAAGACCAGTGTGATTACGTCTCCAAATTAGCTGATAAACATGGTATCGAAGTGATTCTTCTGCAAGAAACCCACACGGCAACAGAAAAAAAAAATCCTCGTGAAAGAGGACAGATGAAAGGTTATGTATTAATTGATTTTTTACAAGTTTAGCTTGTTATGTTAAAAAATTATCAGTTCGTATTTTCAACAGATTCGGAAAGGGGAAATTGATGGAGTTTTCTTCATTTCTTTCAAATTTTGTGACATTTCTATCATAAATATTTATAAACCTCCGAACTTTATTTGGCGAAGAAATCTGAATGTTGATGTTTTTGAAAGTAGCAAATACATTTTTAAAATGCATTCGATTTATTCTGAATAATCTGTTTATCCGAACTCCATCAACGGATAACATGAAGATGATCACACTGATGTCTTTCAAGATTTTCCTTATATTTAATATTTTATGTTATTATTTTACGGTGAGACAGGTTTTTTCGGCTGAGGTTTTTTCCCCTGGGTGTATAGTATCGTATGATACTAGTGATGATAGTATCGTATGATTCTATAGTATCATACGAGGGATGTCATGATACCCCGACCTTTTTTTACCTCAGCTTAGGTACTTTTTGTTTCAACATTTATTGTATTATTGTAGCCCTCATTTTCATAAGAATATATATATTTTCACATCAGCAGTCAAAATTGATTTTTCTGGGTACGACACTGGAAATGATATTCTGAATACTTAATCCAATAGATGCTGATAAGAGTTCCAAATACTGAAAAAATCATTGAATTCTGTTTTACGGTACTAGGAATATAGTCGAATGAAACAATCGCAAAGAAAGAAAGATGACATTCATAAGTGATATTTTGTGATGCTGACGGTAGACCCTATATTTATGGTAGTAGTATGTGTAGTTCCTAGTGGGACACCCTGTATTTCCAGAACGAAGTCGCTGGTACTTGAAGGTGATAAACGAAATTTTATTTTTTCAATAACGTAGGTTTTGATAAAGTCGGATATCATCCGACCCATTTACGAATCCTACTAACTCAATTGCAAAAAATGAAGATATATTCTAAGTTGTATTTTTATAACGTATTCTTCTAAGTTTTCTCGATTCCACGACAAAATTCATGACAATGGCATGATTTATATATGGTTCATGATTTCAAACCTTCGTTATAGCTAAAAACCGGAACATCTATCTGCAGTTTCCTTGATAAACTGAACCCCATCTTGAACAAAATAGTTGTTCAAGATGACTTTGTATGGCTCTGAAATATGACACATGGTCACAGGTGTTCTTCGGCTTATCTTTCATAAATTGAATGGATCTGCTAAGGAGTTTTTGAATATCATTAATGAAATTGATATATGGCTTATTTCTGAGAATACAACTTGTTTTGCTTATCCTCTTACAACTGAATTTCAATGGCCTAATACAAGGTGTTTCAAAATATGGTTCTGTAAATTCGGGATCTGAATCCTCAGATTATTTCATGATATAAAGTTTCTATGAACTATGGGTCGCTGACGCACTGTTTCTGAGATACAGAGTGTTGAAATAGAAAAAAAAAGGTTTTATAAAATAATTTTCAACACCATACACGATCTCTTTTTGCGCTTTGGCACGTTATGAGTACGCATTGAAGCACATTTCTCCTTAAACTGTGTCCAGACGATTTTGGAGGTAATCAAAGAATTTCGTAATTTTCGTGGAGGAAATTGCATTTTATTTTTTTTCTCAGGAAGTATTCGTCGCAGGTAAAAAAAACTGAAGAGACGATTCTCAAGGTTGAATATGTGGTGTTTCCGATAATAATTTGAAAAAAATCATTGGCGTACCAATTTTTTCATCGATTTTGTTCGCACAGAAGTCTGTACGGACGCCACTAGTGAAAATTAAACATAGTGTGGAATCCGAAAAAATGTACCAAAACGCAAAAAGAGATTGTGAACGATGTAGAAAATAATTTCATACAACCAATTTTTTTTTTCAATTTCAACACCCTATATCTCAGAGACCCACAGTTCATGGGAACTTTATATTATGAAATCATCTGGGAATTAAGATCCCTAATTTACGGAACCTTATTTTGATTAATTTCAGAATAGAGGAAGAAATAATCTAACCTTGAATAAACTCACTATTGGGCACTCCCGGAAATGACATCAACTTTGGATTTCCAAATCGAAAACCCGGTATATTATTACATATTTGAAATCTCCATAATTTTCTCCATCTAATGATACCTCATAGTTGATATTCGATTCGTCAGAACGCCCATTTTATTTTTCGATCTAGAGAGCCATGAACTCCCAAAAATTATTCCAAATAATCAAAATAATGCTACACTAGTGTAATTTCGATTTAAAAAGAATCGTGGTTCGAAAAACGTAACAAAAAAGTAAACCAAAACCTTTTTCACTCGAAACTCGAAACGTTTTGTCAAATGGTAGCATTAATGGCACTCTGACGTAATTCGAAAGTACCATCGGTGGGGTATCCATCCAAATCAACTTTTTTTTTGTATAACCAATACGAACACGATAATGGAGTTTAGACAAGTTCAAGTGTCTTTTCGGTTCAATCACAATAATTTATCAAGGTCGCTATCGAACGCAAACAACAATTTGAAGTAGGAATTTTTTTTCCGGATATGTCAAAATCTGCCTTATGGTGAGTATATTCAATAAAAAAAAAGAACATTTTTGAAACATAGATGAATTCAAATAGTAATCATCGAAATGAATACCATTTTCAATTCCCAGGCTCAGACATCTTTTATCATGAGGTTGGAGAAATGATATTAGATTTTGTCACTGAGATGAGAGATATACCGGTTTCGGCCTTGTTGGGCCTCATCAGTATCCCGCACATCTCAGAACAAAATATTACAAAGTACTAAGGTGGTGACATCCATTTGCGTCAAAATGAAGTTTTGCATCTCCAATCAAATGCAAAAAAAGAAATCTAAACTTCCTCTTTCACTGAATGAGATTTTAGTAGTGACTCTATTCAGGGCCCGCTTGCTAGTTTCTCAAAGTGATGGAAACGCCCAATTCTTTTTGTGACTGTGAAGCCAGATGTTTTTAAGAAAAAGAAAATTCTTTGCCTTTACGAAGGCTCATCGAGAACATTTTTGAAACATAGATGAATTCAAAATAGTAATCATCGAAATGAATACCATTTTCAATTCCCAGGCTCAGAGATCTTTTATCATGAGGTTGGGAATTGAAAATGGTATTCATTTCGATGATTACTATTTTGAATTCATCTATGTTTCAAAGAGCATATTCAATGTTCCAAATTTCAAAAAATAGCTACAGAAACAAAGGAGAAATGGGGGTGTACCTTAAGTCTGTGTCACACTGTATATATATTCGAAATCAGAAGAAAGAAATCTACCGACTAGAAAAATAAAATGCAGGCTGTACCATCTAAAAAACAATAGTTCAGAAAAAATTTCCAGGTTTTCGATGGCTTTATGAATTTCTTATTACTGAATTCTGAATGCCCATAAAGAATACCTTAAATTTGCCCGTTCAAATGTTTTCGTACGACCAATATTAACTGGGATAGCTATTGAGTAAAGTATAAACAATAACCCTGTACATTATTATTCATACATCAGAAGAATTCTCTTTATTTAAGAGGAAAAAAGGTAATTCTTTGTTATATTTTACAATTCCTTCTTTGGAGTACCTTGTAATGAACAACATCACCCTGTACATATCTACCTATTTGAATGTAGATATTTGTATTTCACCTATTATTTTTCCTTCATAAAAAACCAATGGCCAGAACGACTTTATTCATCTCTAAGGCGAAACAAAGTTCGTCGGTCAGCTAATAGCTATCACCACAATTGCTTCCACCACCAGATCCCTTACGTTCTTCAGTTTCTGGGATAGAGAACACTTCATTCAAAAATATAACAGCTTCTGGACGACACCGTTTGGCGCAACATATACGGTACAAGACAATTTGTTGTCCACTTTCAAGGTATTACACCATAATAGTGTATTATAATATTTGAGTTGCTTTTTTATTTATCGATTGAGGCAGTACAAAGTCTGCCAGGTCAGCTAGTAATACATATCGACCAACCTGATAGTAAACGAAAAAAGAACAAAAGCCAACCAATATTGAACCTATTTGTATCTTATGATTATTCATGCTTCTAATCATGTAATCCTCGCAAGAGCCTTCGATTGGTCAGCACAAAAATGCTAATAAGGAAATCTGATTACATATTCCAATTGGTACAAATTCCGGAATTTCCACCTAGCGCAAATCAAGCTTTACCATACCGTGTGACTTCTCTCACATTTAAGAAGGAATCCCTATCATTCTTTCTGCTTTTTCAGCAATATCGGTTCTTCGAAAGATGACAGACTGTCTATCGATTTACCACCTGCGGTCACCATTAGCGACTGCGTTCAAGGCTGTGTCGTCAAAACCAGTAAAATAAATAAGTTTTGGACGAATTAGACGCCCTAGGCTATGGATACATATTAAATCATCGAGAGGAAAGGTCACGACCAATTTCGGATATGTATTCTATACTGGTTATTCGGGTATTTGGAAACCAGAAATGTCAGGAAAATGAAGTTTGCGTGATCATGAAATTTTTTCAGAGTTTTGGTCATTTACAAAGAGATGCACTCAGGTGGTCTTCTTCTTTCAGTGGCAAACGTCATCTTCTGCTGAATGATCTAATTCTCCAATCTGTAGGTATGTTCTGTTCTTCAAAATCCCAAATCCAATCAAACCTTCAATTTTGATGACAGAATCTTTGTTGTTATAAAGTATAGAAAGTGATGGGAAATAAAATCAAGTTCCTAAGAAAATAAACATTAAACAAAGAACATTACTTGTTCTTTGGTTATTGCAAATTTCGTCGATTTATTCCAGAGTTAACAGCTATTTTCAATTCAGTGTTCGGATAAAATCGTATATTCCTATTATTTTTATATTTTTCTATACATGTAAATTCTGCGATTTTCGGTCCATACTTTCATGCAATTCTTGATGTTGCAATGAGTAAGCATCTCTTCAGCAAAAGATCTTGATTGATTTTCTTTTCATTTCGAATTTTACTCGTTTCGATCGATGACTTATCCAAAAAGGTACTTAATAGAGCTTCAGTTAGGTACAATTTTTTTTAAGAAGAAAATTCTTGCCTTCACGGAAGCCACACTGAGAACATTTTTGAAACATAGAAGAATTCAAATCGGTAATCATCGAAATTATTGCCAATTTCAATTCCCAGGCTCACAGAGATAAAAAGATATACGGTTTCGGCCTTGTTTGGCATCATCAGTATCTTATACACCTCAGAGACAAAATCTTCACAAAAAGCTGCGTGCAGCTAGAATTCTACTTTTTCTCAAAAACACTTGGCTCAGAGTCATATAAATTTTCATGATAAAAAGATCTGTGAGCCTGCGAATTGAAATTAGCATTCATTTCGAGTTTGAATTAATCTATGTTTCAAAAATTCAATTTTATATTTGAGTAATTTCAGATATTTTGCCCATTTTGCCGTTTTGACAATTCAAAATGTGGTAGGTGTAAGAGACCAATATAGCTCAAATCTAAAATTTTATCAAAATCGGAGCATCTTGATAGAATTCGAAGGTAATGCCTAATTTCGCCCTTATTGACTAAATTAATTGTACAGGACAATTTTATGTCCACTTTTAAGGTATTATAACATAATAGTTTATCATAATATCAAAGTTGCTCTTTCATTTATCGATTGAAGCAGTACGAAATCAGCCGGGTCAGCTAGTTATTTATATTTTCGTCTACATCTCACAAAATGATATGGAATACATGCTTATAAGAGTATCAAATTTTTCAATTAATCGCATCACCAGAATCGTCTTCTAGAATATCTCGGAAATGGCTGGATCAAAAAGTTCAGTAATATCATATTCGAATTGTACATATGAAATCCCTATATAGAATGCAACAATAATTATTCTCGAGTACCAGTTGAAACAAGCAAGATATTCAGCATTTTTCATTCATCGAAACCTGGAAATTATGAATAAGTTCTGATTTCAGATTTTGGTTAGTTAGGAAAAAGAGCTATAGAAAAAGACGAGGAGTACACAGAAATCTGTATGGGATCAAAATTAGCACCGAACTTTTTTTTCCCCATATTATGCACTCCATCTGAACCTCATTATAAAGTTTTAATTGACAATTCGATGTGATATGAAAAAGTCAATATTCCTAACGTCAATTCATTATTGAAGATAGGTCTAATAGTTCTACAAAATGTTGTTTCATTTACATCAGCATTAATAATAAACTCCTACAATTATTGTTTCATCATTGACAAGAGACATTCACCTGGAATGCGTTTAATAATTCAATGGATCAGAATAAGAGACAATTGGTTTATTGACCATTTAAATATGAATAGGTTGATTTGATACCAAATTTTGATTGAAGTGCATGAATGAATTATTCGGAGTACCTACCCATAGTATCGGTAGAAATATTCATGAAGTTTCATAATCCTGATATTCGCGATCTTGGTTAATCTCTAAGAATTTTAATTTAGGAATTATTCGAACTTTTCAATATCAGAATGATGATAGGCAGGTATATTTCATTTTGAATAATTGTAATTAAATAACAGTGATTATTTTTATTTGTGGGGAATGTTCACTTCGGATGGATAACATAAAAATCACAGAATCACTAAAAAACGAACTTCTTGTGTCAACAAACAATCCTCCCGAACGAAGATCAAATGTTACCTAGAATTCTTCATAGCATCGTAATTTCTCAGGATGAAGTAGTTGGTGGAAATATCAATCATTATCTCAGCTACGCCTCTTCTCAGCAATACGTGGAAATCGTTGAAACTCATCAACATACATTTCTATTAAATGTAAGTATCGATGATACCTAATCATCAGATTGGATTCGTTACTCAGGTCGGTTTCAAACTGACCCATTATCTGAAAGAGATGAGTTTTTTTCTCACGAATAACACATTCTCTGCGAAAATCAATTTAGCTGCCTAATGGAAAGTTCATATTGAAAAATTAGAAAACATGGTTTAAATGAACTGTTAACCGATTTTGTCAGCTCATATGAAATAGAAAGTACATATCTGCGTAGTTTCATATTATTGTCGATTGCATGTTATGTTTCCTACTGACCTGTGTTGGAATTGAAGTCTATCAACTGTTTGAATCATATTCTTGATTATCTACTCTATTGATTGTACATAGTTAAGACCTACTACCTCTTATTGATATGTTTTCTTTATGTTGATTCTGAAGGAAAGCGAATATTATGAAGACAGGTAACACAGCGCTAAAGCAGAAGCAACAAATATCTTATGGCAGTTTTTTGTATCGTGTTCGAAAACTGGGACGTCAGAGAAATAATGCAGTGGAGAATAAAATACTCACTGCCTCTCAAGTTTTGATAGTGCCTCATAATTATTTTGGGAAGCACCCATTTGCACTAGGTTTTATTGAATAATATCTTGCTGTTAATCATAAATTAATCAACATGCAGTCAAGCTGCGAGAAAAGTACAAGATCTTAATCATAAATATAACAGTCAAGCTGTTTGATCTACGAGAAAAGTACAAGATCTCGAGTACCAAACCAATTAATTCAAAATGAACAACCGCTAATTACATCACTCGGATTTGAATTAGCAGTCGTTTTCAAAATAGAATCTTGTAACAATAAAACCAATACGAAGGAAATATGTCATGGAAACGAAATGCAATCTGTACCGACAGATTAAATCTACCGAGCACTAGAATGGCTCAGAGTCTAGAACAATAGCGATGAAATCCGGTTATGTTCGTAAAAATCAAACCTGTCATTTTTTCTTATTTTCTTACGCTGCTCAAAATTCAGTATTATCTGTGACCTATATCTTATTTATACACGAAATTGAGAAGGAAATGTAGCATTGATTCATTTACGAAACATACTTCCATTGACTCCGTTCTTGGCCGAAAAGAATACAATAAGCATTGCTTACAACGACGATTTGTATTGTTTTTCTCATATCAACCATTGCGTAATCTGCTTTGTTTTCGCACTATTTATGATAGGTTCGAGTTGAGAGAATAAGAGGAAACTGCATACAATAATTATTTGAATTCATAAAAAATTTCTTTGGAATGGTCCTAGACTTACGTTCATTATTTAACAAGAAAGGAAATTAAGTGTTTCAATATTGCTCAAGAACTGAATGACTATTCGAAGAATTAGTCAGTAAAATATTTCAGAAACTTCAAGAATGAAGAATTTGAATGCTTGCTATCGGATGGTCATTGGTATTTTATTGAACTTTGATAGATAAATTCTAGTGAAATGACCAATTTCAACGAAATGTACGATTCAGGATAACGGTTTTATGTCAATCCAAACATTTCCCCATTAGGGACTCGATTATGCTTATCTCTGGAATCCTCTTTGTATTATTAATTTCCAATATTTTCAAAGCTAAAAAGTAGAAGTCACACTGTGTACCAAAATCTATTTCACAACTGTGAATAAGACATTTTCATACGAAAACCATAAATATCCATAGAATATACCCTCTTTCACAAAATTTTAGAAAGGTATCTCATTTTCTTCCTTAGAAAGTTAAAACAATATTTGGATGAATCACGATGAAAATTCAAAATTACGTTCCCTTTCTTTGAAAAATTTTTTAAATTAAAAACATGTGAAACTATCTTCTCTCGATCTATTCATTGTTGTTTCATCAGTATTCAGTATCGGAGTATGTTTTTCCAGGAATGAAATACAATGTTAATTTGATTTTCTGTACGCATTCTAAGATTTTTCAACTATCAAACGAGTCTCATAAATAAAATATCTAGGACCCATCATTGAACGCCATTTCTCATTAATTCCATTAGTATTATTCAACTTATCAGTTTCTGTTACCTTTATGCCCTGGTGTGAAAATGCACTCAATGTTTTGCTAGCTAAAGCTAAGTAACGAAAATTTTGATATTGATTGTCAACTTTTTTCTCAGTATCTATCTGCATTAAAACTTGAATTTTAAATTTTTTATTTCAGATACAGGGTGATACTGAAACTTCGGTCGAATTTATAATAGTTTTAAGATACCGCGTATATATGTGAAAATAATTTCAAAGAACACTACTTACACACTACAAAAAATGTTATGTCTTAAGTATGAATGAACTCATTTGTCATATATTATATTATGTGAGTAATTTTAATGCCAGGTAATCATTTTTTGGCCTTGTCCAATTGCATCAATCTGTGAAATCTGGGTTGCCTAACTCCCAATTCATTTTGTGGTGGATCTACGTTATCATTAAAAAGTCGTTAATAGTCAGACTTGACATCATGACATATTGTTATTAGAGGTAACTTACAGAAAATAATTATTTTATCATGCGAGAAATGTTGTGAATAGTTTTCGATTGAGTTTCATATAGAATTTTGTTGGGTTCGATTTCATTCTTCTATGTATGCGTGAATATACAAATATGGATCATTCTATAAATGTTATTTCCGTAGTAGAACAAAAGAGAGATATTATATAATCAGAATAGAACAATTTGCATGAAGTAACGGTCATACCTCAAGAATCTGGAAATTACAGTAGCTACAATTAGCATTACGACTTGAGCAATAACAGTTTCTTCGATTTGAATCAAAACTATTCCAATACTTTACTGGAGCCTACATTGTAGGTGCATGCAATGATTTTTTCTGATGGAATATTTCAATTCAATTCATGAGAGCATGAGAATGAAAAGTTTTTTCAACTATCATGGCCATCATTGATTATTATCAGGAATATCTCAGCTATGCTGAGATGTGTATTCAATCTTCAACATTTATAAGGAATCTCAGCTCAGATATAGTAAAAATTCAAACATGTCACTACAATTGAAAATTAATTATTGTTTTTTTTCAACTCATCTAAGCACAAGCCAGGCGACTCGAAAAAGGTGTGAAATATGAACAAAAATGAAGTTTTTCTGTATTGATGAAATTTATATGTGTTCGTTTGATGGAATGAGAAAATAAGTGTTATTATTAACCTTCATCATCTGGTGATATGTTATTATATTCTCCTTCATATAGTACAGTCGTTTCAAGCGTAGTACACTGTTTACTAAATTAGTTGGGAGTGTACTATAGCTGTCATTGAAAATAGAGACATGCGACCCCTGTGTCACTTTTTTGTAAAACTTTCAATCCAGAAATATTTCAACTACTTTTGTTTCTGAACTACAGGGCGAAAATTAAAATGTCCACTTTTTGAAGATGCTATTTTTCTTGGGCCCTGTATAAGGAAGAGAAAAAATTAAAATGTGGCCTATAATTTTTTTCCGATGAATTTTTTTGAGATAGAGCACAAACTTGAAATGATTCAAATGGAACACCTCGTACATTATTTTCTAAATACATCGATGTATCACATCCTAACGTTCGATAAATTTCAGTGTCAACCATAAGAAAAAATTATATTGCTGTTTGTTTTTTTTTAAGTAAGACATGAATTCTTCTACACATGCAAATATTGTAATTACAATATTTATACTAATTTTTTTTTCGTTTCACCATTTTTCAGTTTATATTTGAATTTATTTTCAAAATAGGATAAAATAAAAGGGTTAAGGTCATATGGCTTTTCGGAAAAGTATTGATTGAATGCTTGTGAATATTGATTGGTTGCGTGGGATGTTTTTTCAACTGGAATTTATTGAAGGTTGAGTTTTGATACATCAATGTATTAAAAAAAATGCAACAATTTGAGGTTGCAATAACCGGGGTGTTTCATATGAAAAATTCCATTCCGTTCCAATTCATTCTCAAAAACAATGCTTTGAAAAAATTTTAAGCTACGCCACTGACTTCTATGTGGAAATGTTATTATAAGCAGTTTCAATTTTTTTTTCAAGAAAAGCACATTTTTCACCCTATATTCCAGAAATAAAAGTATTTGGAATATTTCTGATTGTGTATTTAAAAGTTTCCGAAAACCGCATCTTTCTATTTTCAATAATAGCTGTGATATAGTGCAGTCTCAACCAATTTAGGATACAGTGTACTTGAAACGACTGTACTATACGATGAAGATTTCATTGATAACATATCACATGTTGATGAAGATTAATAATAAAACTTATTGTTTCATTTCCTCAGACGAACACATAATATAAATTTCAGCCTTACAGAAATAACTTCATTTTTGTTACACCTTTTTCGTAGCCTGGTAGGGACTTGTGCTCGTCAAAATCGCCTGTCATTTTTTTTTAACTTCACAATGAATGAACAAAATCGTATGAAACTTTCAAGCTTACAGGAACAATTTTTTTTACACTTTCAAGGATATAGGGGTTGTTGACGTGCAGGGGTGAGGGGTGCCAGGCGATGGTTTTCATCCTCAGCATGCTATGAACTACCACTTTAAGAATTTCTAGCCTCACAGACTATCCGTTACTCAGAGAGTTCACTAGCTCTTGGATTATCAATGTTATCAAATGTTCCTGAGTGAATTTCTTGACTAGGCAAGATCTTTCAGCATATTTTATAACGGCTAAGGCTAAAATACCGAGAAAAGATATCAGTTCGGATATATCTTCAAGATAATAGTTGCAATTATCATCAAAAAGGATCCAGAAGTAGAAAGTAGATAGGTTCACATCAGCGCTAAAATCATAAAAATCCATTAACTCATGCAACATCTTATATAAGAGCGTTTTATTCGTTTTTAATGTATTTCCGGCATCTTCAGACACTGCATTATGAATTTTGATAACTCTCAGAATGATGATATATAAATTAATGAACCTGATCGAGTTTTTCGCACTCTTGACGGACAGGACTCAAGGATTTTCGTTGATTGTCTTCATTCAACCTGATGATATTGTATATCTGTTTCAACGATAACATTGCGGAACACTATCTGGTCAGAATGACGGTAAAATCAATTTCCCTTTCACTTGCACTTTCGAATAAAATAGCGGGTAAAACAATAGCAGTTATCTCGGATAGAGACCAATCGTTTACAGGTAAGTACTCACCGAAATCTGTTAATCCAAAAGTCCTTAAGAATCCGAAGTTTCTATCACAGTCACAGTCACTAGTACTCGTTACTTCACTTCGAAATTCCGAAATTTTAAGTCATTTCGCGGAATAGGAACGGCTCAGATGTCGCGGTAAATTCAAATTCAAATTCGCTTCTATCGTCGCAGCGTAAAGTTGAGATTGAATGGTGAGAACCGATAGACGTGGAGACTAGACGTGGTCACCTGGGTGTCTGTCGATAAACTGTCAATTTGCTTAAGAAATATAATTTTTGAATGGGTTACAATTAATTTCTGCGTTAGTGCTGCATGTCGGGGTCATAGAATACCTGACAAGAATGAAGTGCGCGCGCAAAATTGACTAGTATCGGCAGAGAGGGAAAGTGAGAAGTGAAAGGAAAGGACACCACCACTTGAAGTCGATCCCAAGAACGTGTACGTCATCTGCGGCGTTCAAGAACAGGTCGATTAAACTTGAATCGCCAGCTTTTTTATATTCAACCCTTCGAATTTGCAGCTCGCACCGAAATGAACCAATTATCATGTCACTCGATAAATCCCAATTCTCTTGATCATTATTGACTTGGAAATCAGAATATTGTGGGTAAGAAATTGCACATCACCTATTCTCATCTGGATGTACAAGGTTTTTCATTGGTATATGAACATGATAATAACATCCTTTATTCTCGAAAATCATTCTCTCAATTTTTTTTAAGAAAAAGAAAATTCTTTGCCTTTACGGAGGCCATATCGAGAACATTTTTGAAACATAGATAAATTCAAAATAGTAATCATCGAAATGAATACCATTTTTAATTCCCAGGCTCAGAGATCTTTTATCATGAGATTGGAGTAATGATATTAGATTTTGTCACTGAGATGAGAGATATACCGGTTTCGGCCTTGTTGGGCCTCATCAGTATCCCGCAGATCCCAGGACAAAATCTTCATAAAAAACTTCTAAATTTGAAGCAATTGGTTGTGAAGTAATGAGTAAAATATTACAAGGTACTAAGGTGGTGACATCCAATTGCGTCAAAATGAAGTTTCACATCTCCAATCAAATGCAAAAAAAGAAATCTGTACTTCCTCTTTCACTGAATGAGATTTTGGCAGTGGCTCTATTCAGGGCCCGCTTGCTAGTTTCTCAAAGTGATAGAAAACTTCATTTTGACGCAATTGGATGCCTTGTAATATTTTACACATTACTACACAAATGCTTCAAATTTCTAAGTTTTTTATGAAGATTTTGTCCTGAGATGTGCGGGATACTGATGAGGCCCAACAAGGCCGAAACCGGTATATCTCTCATCTCAGTGACAAAATCTAATATCATTTCTCCAACCTCATGATAAAAGATCTCTGAGCCTGGGAATTGAAAATGGTATTCATTTCGATGATTACTATTTTGAATTCATCTATGTTTCAAAAACATTCTCTTAATCATACACAAACATATACGCAAAAGATTGAATGAAATACAAAATAAGTCAAAGAATCTTATCTTGGTAACCCCAATTTTCTCGAAAACGTCCGAATATTTTTTCATTCCCTGAATGGCGTTTTGAACAAGTCAATGTCGACTTGAGATGCGCATAAAAATCTGCGGAATCAAAAATTTTTTCTCCAGGGACATGCCTTTTTTATCATGTCATTCGAAAGCTAGTTTCATTCGGAATATTTTTTCGAGTACAATTTTCATCCATTTCTAACCGTCAGCGATCTGCAGCGTGTTTTATGTTGATTCTATTCCATTTATTTTTTTCTGTATTGTGATATTATGCCTTCATTAGGCGACATAGATATGTTTTTTCCTTGAATTCAAGAAGGCTAGTTTTCTGAACAATTTGCCTCTTCAAATGAGGTCGAATATGTGAATATAGCAAGATGGGGCTGCCATTGTGAGGAAATATTGAGATCAAGAATTCGAAAATAATTGGACTCTCATATTTTGACCAAAGTAACTTTTAATGAAATAGAAAATGATATGAATTAGGTATCGATCATAATGTCTAGATGACCTAAATACGATTTTGTTTCGTAAAATGATGGAGGCTTTGTAACAAACTATTTCTCTATTATTTTATTCATTAAATATTATATCTTGAAAAATTAACATTTTTTGTAATAACAAACGAAACATTCGGAATCATATGTTCTATATACCGGTAATTGTGATCCATACATAAGTTATATCATTCCCCTATTTTATTATAAGTTACTTTGGTCAGAATAGAAGGGTCTACTTGGCACATGCATTTCTTATCTTTATTTTCAAAAGGTCCGAGTTCTTATAATCAGTTTTGTATACCATATTCTTCAGGGTATCCCTCAGAAAGTAATCCAGGAGCGTTGATCTGCGATATCTGATAGGTCTATTGGTTCCTATCCAGTAATTTTCGAATTCTTGATCTAAATATCTCTTCACAATGGCAGCGTTGTGATATGAAGTCGCATCTTGCTGTAGCCACATATTTCATCTTATTTGAAGAGGCACATCGACTAGTAAACTAGCCTTCTTGAATTCAAGGCACAAAATCTCCACATGAAGGCATACTACCACAACACAGAAAAAATAAATAAAATAGAATTAACACGACGGTTAAAAATGAGTAAAAATTGTTTTCGAAAATAAATTGTGAATGAAATTATCTTTCGAATGACATGATAAAAAAGGTATGTCCCTGGAGAAGAAACAAAAATCAACTTCTAAAGGCTCTGTTTTTTTTTTTTTGAAAAGATTGAAACATTGTATCTGCCTTAGATCTTTCGGAAGTGAATTGAACCTGAGCTAGAGCTACCCTAGGCGAGTCCAAAAAACCGATATATGAAAGGTCCAATCAAATCCATAACCGAGATACAGGCTGGTTGATGTATTTACCCAAAATTTCAACTGCTAATAACTTTCGAACCAAGAGATATGATCAGTTGATAATTGAAACTGATCATGACTTTCCACAGGTATATCGAATGATGGAAAAATTCTAAGTCCGCATTTAAAAAATATGGGACTTGTTCCAAACAGATTCAATTCATTGGAATTTTGAGATTTGATTGTGATATTTGGAGAAAGCAGAAAATTTTCGATTAGTTTCGGTAAATTCATTGTCGTAGTTTAATCGAAACAGCTCTTTTGGGATACAATATATAGAATTAAATTTCTCCCAATCAATCCCTGTTTTCTTAAAAATCTCATAGAGTATTGAAAAATGAGAATATTTCATCAGTTCAAGATGAAATTTATCCAATTCAATTGCAATAAACAAGTTTTCCAACGGTATTATTTAGAACCCAACATTCAATTGGATCTTCCCCTGAAGCTCTTGATTATTTAGATATAAATCGATCGATCTGTGGCATATTATCATACGTTCCAAGTATCAACTGAATATACCGGTTGGTTCTAGATCAAAAAAGTAGCATTTCACGCTCAAGATACGGAAATAACTATTTTTTGATATTTAAAGTTGCTACAGGTAAATAACTGCCACCAATTTTCTCCTTACCAGTTATATCTGATATAGTATTTATCCCCATTTAGTAGATAAATGCGGCAATGAATACCAAAAATTGATAAACAGGCGAATGCAAAAAGGTGGAATTGAAAAATTATGAGCTGTAATATGCGACATTGTTGCCACCCTTTTTCCTGAAACCTTCTGTGAAAAACTGAAGGAAAGATTGTATTATGTGATGACCCAAATTCATATAATTGAATATATATTCTTCTGATTGAGAGAGCTAAAATAATGCAATACATATCGAAACAAAAAGTACCTAGCTGGGGTTAGTGCAACACAGGAAAACCATACAGGTCTGTAGTATGATAAAATGAGGGAAGGGAAAAAACCCCAGAGAAAAAAACCGTGACCTCACCCGTGTTACAAAAAAATTTACTAAAAATATCATATCAGAGGATCTTGGAGGACATCTACGTAATCAGAAGAACATCTTCATGTAATAATTGTTCTATGAGCAGCAGAGAAAAACAGACTCTTCACCAATCTATCCGAAATTCTATATCTGAAATAAAAAGAAGACAAAAGCAAAGAAATTAGCTATTTATAATCAATTAAATGGTTTTTGAATTAACCACCCATTGCAGAAATTCTTTCTTCATAAATTTGTTATGACAGAAATGTCACAATGTTTGGAATAAATGAAAAAACCCAATCAATTTCCTTTTTTTGTATTAATAACACAACAAGCTAAACCTTAATTTGGACTAAGTGAAAAATCAATGAGTACATACCTTTCAATAATAATAATTGAATGATTTACATAGACGAAAACAGAAAGTATTCTGCAAAAGATACTTCAAATCAGAATGTCGAAAAAGGCCAAAAAAATGGAAATGAATGAAGTTCCGAACGATTTGATATAGAATAATCCTCGCCCACAATTATACGCGATAAAGATGAGAAAAGAAATACGAATTGTTCGCGCATAAACGAAGTACTCCGTCAACTCGAGTACTGTTGCTTAACCTTTCGAGCCTGAACTGGTCCCGCACACCGAATATTATGATCTGTCACGACGTCGCGTCACAGAGAAGTCATAATTAGAACTTATATAACGCAAATCCTGAAACAATGCCGACATTGGAACCCCTCAAGTGTGAAGTTCTATGGTTTAAAATGACTTGAAGGATTGGAATGAATTTCTCCTGATGTCTGGATCATTGAACCGAGTAGTCTGAATTTCAAAACTTATCCCTTTTGATTATTTCTCATGGTGAACATTCGGATTGATTCGCGGAAATTGCGTACATTTGCAAAACAGTCTGATACACATATATCAGCACCTCAGAGGTAAAGTGTGTTAAGTCACATTTTTTCAGACACGAACTATCTACAATATCGGATTCACATTAGTGAATTCTAGCTAGTGGAACACATTTTTGACTCCCTAGGTATATAAAGCCGCCAAATAATGGCAGTACACATTCTCTGAAACAATAATCGAACTGAAAAATCTCTCTTTTGTCTAATTTTGATATTGTGACTTAACACACTTTACCTCTGGGGTGCTGATATATATTCTTATGAAAAAGAGAGCTAATATAATACAATAAATGTTGAAAGCAACTGTACCTAAGCTGAGGTAAAAAAAGAACGGGTATCATAACATTCTTCGTATGATACTATAGAATCATACGATACTATCATCACTAGTATCATATGATACTATACAGCCAGGGGAAAAACCTCAGCCTAAAAAACCTGTCTCCCTGTGAAAAAATAACTTAAAATATTAAATATCAGAAAAATCTTGAAAGACATCAGTGTGATCATCTTCATGTTATCCGTTGATGGGCTCGGATGAACAGATTCTTCCCAAAACGACTCGCAATTCTTAATCTGAAATGAAAAAAGACGAAAGCAGAAAAGAAACCGATTCTTCAGAATAAATCAAATGCATTTTAGAAAATGCATTTGCTACTTCAAAAAACATCAACATTCAGATTTCTTGGCCAAATAATGTTCGGAGGTTTATAAATATTTATGACAGAAATGTCAGAAAATTTGAAAGAAATGAAAAAAACTCCATCAATTTCCCATTTCCGAATCTGTTGAAAATTACGAACTGTAAATTGTTTAATTCAACAGGCTAAACTTGTGAAAAAACAATTAATACATAACCTCTCAACTGTCCTCTTTCACGAGGATTTTGTTTTCTGTTGGCGTGTGGGTTTCTTGCAGAAGAATCTCTTTGATACCATTGTTCATCAGCTAATTTGGAGACGTGATCACACTTGTTTTTCGAAATTCCTTCGATATTCACATTCAAAATACACAAATGTGAGTGAGGTTTTTTCAAACCGGATACGACCTTCCAGGTGATGATTTTTCGGCACTGCAGATGTTTGAAGACCGCTACGGGACCCCAATGAAAGACAATCATCTTCCATAGATAAACCATGTTATAACACAAGAAAACAGAATATTTTTCAGTCTGATGAACTGTAGAAATGCAGATTTAAGTTATGAATTATTCCGAACGTGGTGACTGTGTAAGTATGTAAAATACAATTGCCGAAGTTACTGATATTAATCCGCTAGATCACCAGATCAGAAGAAAAATCTCGCCACTGGCCCTTTTTGGAATGCACGCATGTATGACTATTGAATGTAAATTTCTCTGATTGAAATTAACGAAAATAGTTATTCCTCATATGAGTGTTAAAAGTGACGTTTTATGTCGTGAATTAAAAAGTTTGTGAAATGAGCAGAGCGAATTGAACAATTTCACGAACAAATAAAATCACTTTCAACACAAATACCATAGAATGTTTCTGATGAAGAAATGGGCGAATTTGCAATGACAATAAGCTTCAAAATGCATTTTAATATTCAAATAATCAAAAGATTGTTGTGAATGGCAAACGTTGCCAACGTTATGATTACTAACAAATGAGAAAAGACGATGTCATTCGAATTTCGTTCCTGTCCGCTTTTTGTCTTGGGTTTTCAACTGCTTGACATGTTTGCTGAGAGTCCAATTATTATTAAAAGTGACGATTTGGTAGTTCCTCTGGATATTGAAGGGTCTGCAAGGGGAGCAAATCTGGAACTCCTACCTTAAAAATATGTTCAGCAGTACGATATTGCATATAACAATTTTCTGGCCTGGTGTAAATTGAAAAATGTAGAAGAGAACTTCAGTGAAACTATTTACCTGGCGCATTTAGAAGAATACTCGAAAATATGGAGTTCATCAACTTTGTGGAGCAAATTTTCAATGATAAAGTCGAGCACTCTTGTTGAATATGGTGTGATGTTAGTATGTAGGTAATAGCATATTTAAAACAGAAAAGTGAAGAAAATTGCCACTCGTGGATATGTTGAAAAGTTTATGAAGATGGCACCAGATGAGAAATACTTGATGGTTAAGATTGCAATTGTGTAATTTATCAGTGTAAGACATCGAAATAACAAATAAATCATTGGTTATACAAATTCCAAATACAAAAACGGAAGTCAGTTGTTCTTTCAGTATTATTGGGAAGTGTGTAGACTATTTTCATAGGTACTTTGCACTGCCCCCTTCTGTCATCAAACATTGTGTTTTTTCCTGAAATACATGAATAATAAATGCACTGCCAATCCAGTTGGCATGAACACATTTGGGAAAATTCCATCTATTGTTGCCGAATCCCTCAAACTGCAACAACCAAAGCAATATACAGGACACTGTTTTCTAACATCCTCCGCTTCATTGCTAGTAGAATTAGGAACAAATATTACAGATATGAAAAACAAGGTGGATGGAAGTCTACGACGGTAGCCGAGGGCTATGTTGATCATTCCATTGCATATCGAAATGTCAGTGAAATTTCTCCAACCTCAACAGATTTTGGATTATCATCATCCAATATTGTACTTCCCGTTTCTACAAGTACTGATGGTGCTGAGAATTCTAATAATATGTTGCGAAGCTCCCTAACGTCACAGGGCATTAATGTTAGTAATTGTTCTCATTTTACTATGAATATTAATGTTCATAAGTAATGATTGTTAAATATTGATAAGAAAAATTTGTAATTGCTGAATTATTCTCATCTGATTTCATCATAAGAAGATGGAGTGCCAAAATTTCTTTTAACACGCTTCCACGTGAACAATTAATTCTAACATTGTTTGCTGTCATTAAAAGTGTCACTTTTAATGGCAGTTGTACAAAAACGTATTTTTATAAATATCGTTTTAGTGATTCATTTCTACGCAACTGCGAAATCTTTAAGCATTAAATTTAATAACTGAAACGACCGCCAATTTTGATGTCATTGGATAAATTAGATAACTCTAATTTTCATCATGACAATTAGTGGTGAATTCACATAATCTAATTCGTTCGATAACCAAAAGTTTTTGCAACACTTTTTCGCTTTACAATGCGTAACAGAATTTTTGTTACATGGAAACTGGTTAACTGTACCAAATTTATTTATTCAGCAAACTTGTTAATTCCATCATTGCATGAAATATGAAAGCAGATTGAATGAATCCGACAAAAATTATCATTATTTTCTATCGGTTTGGTTTATTTCTTATGATTAAGATGAGGATCGTTCTTGTCAAACCTTGCACCTCATAGAATTTCATAGATAAAACTTAATGGTTGATCGTTGGTAATAATCGTAGATGCGATAATGTATATCTCTTGTTTTTTACTAACAATATATTGTCATAGGCATCCTAATAATAATTCACATAATTCTTGTTTGATCTCAGACAAATTATCTTAACTATATCTCAGGACGAATAACTATTTCATATGGACTAATAATTTATTTATGAGAAATCACTTATAAGCATGAACCTAAATCTATTCACTCTAATTTAACCTTCTGCATATCAGATCTGAGTTGGCGATATTGTTTTTTCGTTGAAATTCAAATAATTTCGAAATGTATGAAAAAACATGAATTTATAAAACATACATAATTCAATTGATAGTGGTCAATTCAATTATGGTTTTTTGTAATGATCAATGTGTGTGGAAATAACTCAAATCGGATATGCTGCACAATATAAAGATTGCAACATCGAGGAAGAATAAATTCAAATGAATGAAATAGAAGGATTAAGACTTAAAGCTACAAAAATTAAGTTACATTTTCTGAAGTTTTTCAGCTTTTTATTTCTTGATAATATAGAATATATAAATCTCTCTAAAATTGCTGAATATGATTAAAGGATCTGTGAGCCTGAGAATTGAAGTTGGCATTCATTTCGATGATTCCTAATATGAATTCTTCTATGTTTCAGCAATGGTTGTGCCTCCATAAAGGGAAAGAATTTTCTTTATCAATGAGGGATAATGCGACTCTATGATATAATCAAAATATTTGGAAAACAATCATTTCGACAAAATTAAATTGACTCACATAATATACAGGGTGTACCAAGTTCGACAGTCTATTAGGCGTTTCTGGAGATCATCATTGTTTTTCGCAAACTCTAACGCAATCATGAAAAAAATAGGGTTCTAAATTGGTAAACGAAAGTTATGAGCCAATCTTGATCCCAATTTTTGAACAAACATTCGGAACGCCCTGTGACAAATTTTTCAAAATCAAAAAATGTAAAATATATTTCGACAATTTTCGACAGAAATGTGAAAACGGTTTGTGCTTAAGATCTTTGGAATAGTAACAAACATGATACCGAATACTTTTTTCTCCGGTTTTTCATCAATATTTTGTTTATATATTCAGAATTGCATACTCAATCAAATTCGAAAATGAAAAAACTGAAGGAAAAATTTTCAAATTTTTTCCACTCTATGTAAAACTTGAAGTGGTCAGGCTCCAAGAATAACATACTTAATCCCAATTTTTAGATTTCAACTAGGTCCAGTTCTCCAGAAAAGCCTAATAGGCCGTCGTTATATATGTATGATATATAACTCCATATATCAGATTCTGTACCTACCACTCACAGATTTGATGTTCGATGAGATATTAGGTCCAGGCTCCATGAATTCATGCCTATGATTTCGAATGAAACTCCTTATTTCATGCCATTGCTATTCCCGAATTTTTTATATATGTCGATTGGATACTAATCAAAAATTATAAGGAGTTATTATAGTTCTTCCTCTATACGATATAAGTAGGTGTCTCTGTGATCAGTTGTGTGAGCAGTTTATAATCCTGCTCACAACACCTGAACCATCTAATGATGTATGGACACAGAATGTTTCAAAATACGTTCAACAATTGAATTAACCTTGTCATAGTTTTTTTGTCGGGGGATATTCAGATTTTGCAATTCTGATCTTGAACGTAAAAATGTCTTCGGAAGTAACTTCGACAGATCATGTTACGAAACAATGCAAAAAAAGTTATTGTATCAGTCATCGCCTTGGTTTCGATGTTTTTGTTGAAATACTGAGTCGTGACTTTGTTTTTTTGGCAATCTGTCAACGACCATAGCGAATTGTTTCGATATGAATTTTGCAAGTATCATCGTGTTTCTTTCTTCTTATTACCTTACTTTTAGATCTCTGTGCCACTGTGCTACTTATGGTGGTATTCTGCTTTCATTTGTAAGCAAATCTGTAAATTTTCATAAGATTACAGGAAAGTTACGATTCTTGAAGCTTTCTATGAATTTGTAGCTTACATGCATAGAGATAGTATAGTATTCTATCTCTATGCTTACAGGAAACATATCGAAAGGTATATTGTGAGGTTATGTTGAATGGTTTGTACTTTTGTACTTTTGTGTTTTATTTTCGCATTTCTGTTATAAATTTCTCTTTCTTGGTGAAAAGAACAAAAATACTCAAGGTTCAATTTTACAGAAAAATGAATTCCATACTATGATCTTATCACGAAGTTCTTCAATAAGGACACTTCTAATATGACAGTTACGGAGAAAAACTTCCAGAATTTCATTATTTACAGATTTGTAGCTCACAGCAAAAAGCAGAATACTGCCATCAGTCACAGATGTAATAGGGAACATTCCAGATTTAAAAAAAAATTTCATGATCCTTGAAAAATGTACAAAAAATTAGTATCAAGGTTTGCCAACGTGTGCAAATGCACAAGTCACAACTAGAAGACGAACACTATAATACTCAAAACGATCAATATCTGTTTATAGTTGATGAAAACTATAAAGGGAACATTTCATGGCTTCAATTTCAGTGATATTGAATACTGAGGATGCAAATTCGTATAACCATATTCTATGGCAGAAGAATCCGTTTAGACAACTCAAAAAACACAGTAATTGTTTACATAGTACATTTTCGTCATAAAATTTTCCGTAATGTTCGGAAGAAAGATAGGTGTAATAACACATGCACTCATATCTGTTAATATGATAAGAACATGTAGTTCACCGAATTAATATCAAATATTAGAGAGTTGAAGTGCGCACAGCACGTAAGCCTTAACGTGAACGTTGACGTGAGAAATAACGTCAAATATAACGTTCACGTGCTGCGGTGAAAAGAGAGTTGAAGTGCCGCCATGTAAAAGCTAGGCTACGAACTAGCAAATCTAACCAGGTTAGGAGAAAGTTATGTCAAAATTCAAACGTTCGCAACTCATCGGGAAGATTCGTTTAACGTTCGGGTAACGTACGTTGGCTTTTAACGTATACGTGAAAGGACGCTAGTGTACGTCGGCCGTTAAGCTGACTCTAACGTAGACGTTAAAAACTGACGAATGCGCATGTGTATATGTCAATTATAACGTCTACGTCTACGTTCGTGGAAGCACTTCAACTCTCTATAATACTTTCACGAAAACGCTATTAACCCTAGTGACAGCTCCTGACGTTATTCGCAAGAAGAAAAATTATTTCGAATTTTTTTTTACATTACATCAGATTTTTCAGAGTTTTAATGTATTTTATGTTAACCCCGTCGTAGAAGAATAAAAAAAAATTTTGTAACAAACGGTTCCTCCAATCTTGAGTTATAAATGGTGTAACCAACAAAATGGCAGACTATCGAGCTATTTGCAAATCGCTTCATTACTCCAATCTGTAGTAAAAAGACCCCACCCCATCGGGTAGAAGAAATTAAAAAAACTTGTGAGTAGCAATTAAAAGAAAAATAAAAATTCAAGGATTGTCTTGACTCAACTCTATGCCAATATACAACAGTCATAAGTATAATAATAGACGGAAATAAACTATCTTTACTACTAACCTACAATTTATTTATCGAGCTTTCAGGTTAAATTGAAGAGATCATCGATTTATTATTTTGAGAGGTGAAGAAAAGTCTTATACTTCATTCGTTGAAAACGAATGAAGTTCGATGTTCATAATAATATTTGAAATCTTAAATACTCAATTAAAGTTCATTCTATCTCATACAATCCTGTTTTATATCCGTTTGAAGTGCTTTGAGAAGTGTTTCAAGTTTAATCTTGATATGGAAAGTTTCTAATAGTGCATAAGATGTGTTCCGTTTGATTTATTCAATTTTCAACAGATATAATATAGGCTACAGTGACAAATCTCCTCGCCCTTGTGTATGCAACACAACAATCATAGATGATACAATGAAGGTTCCCAACAATTTCATTAACAGCACTTGATTTCGAATATGTACATTAATCTTAAGTAGGTACGTAGGTATTGAAGATAAAATTGCATAAAAATTAACAAAATAATTAACCTAGGCGATGTACAAAATCTACTTTAAATATCAATTAAACTTGCAACTTAGTGTTATTTGGAAATGTGGAAATACTGCTCAATTAATTGTCATATATGACTGGTGTATTTTCTTTGATCCAGTCCACGTATTTCTTAACATTAGTATAAACACTTGGGACTCCTCCAGCTCCACATTGGTCAGATCCAAATGACAGAATTCCCACCTGTGAGAAAGAATAGAGAATGTTTTGAAAAAAATATCACTCAGATGACGCCCGATTCATAAAGTTAGAGAGCAAGAATTTGAGGATTTTGAATTTGAATATCGAAGGAATTTCGGAAGACAAGTGTGATTACGTCTCCAAATTAGCTGATGAATATGGTATCGAAGTGATTCTTCTGCAAGAAAACCACACGCCAACAGAAAAAAATTCTTCGTGGAAGAGTACAGTTGAAAGGTTATGTATGAATTGATTTTTTACTGAGTCCAATGTACGATTTTGCTTGTTATGTTAAAAAATTATCAGTTCGTAATGTTCAACAGTTTCGGAAAGGGAAAATTGATGGAGTTTTCTTCATATCTTTCAAATTTTGTGACATTTCTGTCATAAATATTTATAAACCTCCGAACATTATTTGGCCAAGAAATCTGAATGTTGATGTTTCTTCAAGTAACAAATGCATTTCTAAAATGGGTGGTGAATTTCTAAATAATTTGATTTATTCTGAATAATCGGTTTCTTCGACTCTCGTCTTTTTTCATTTCAGATTAAGAATTGGGAGCCGTTTTGGGAAGAATCTGTTTATCCGAGCCCATCGACGGATAACATGAAGATGATCATACTGATGGCTTTCAAGATTTTCCTGATATTTAATATTTTATGTTATTTATTTACGGGGAGACAGATTTTTTAGGCTAAAGTTTTTTTTACCTCAGCTTAGATATTTTTTGTTTCAATATTTATTGTATTAATTCAGCTCTCTTTTTCATGAGAATATATATGTATATACATAAAGTTGTGATTTTTCTATGGAAATAATAGTACGGCTTGGAAAGAATCACCATTTTCTTCCGTTTCAGATAAATTTCATACATCGTATACATCGTCGTCAGATTCATTCATTCATCATGAAAAATAAAGTTCGTATTCGAAATTAGAATTTTTGAATATTAAGTAAGGTAGCTGCATCGAAAAATAATATGTCTCTACCCATGGCGTCTTTATTATTATGCCATTGAATACTTGATTCATTTCTCCCTTGTTTGATATATGTTCAGAACAAGTCATTTTAACATATCATATTCCTCGTAGCTTGCGAACATTTCCGTGTTGCCGGCAATAATGACTTCGAATTCTAGTAATTGGCAATTATTCTGAACAGAGATCGAACAACGGAGAATTGACTCAAGTATTCAATGACACCATGCGTTAAGACATATTTTGTGACTCAGCCTTCTAAATACTCAATAAATGAAATTCCAAATACAAACTAAATTTTTCATGATAGCTGAATGAATCTGAGGATTATGTACGATACATTTCTGGAACGGGAAATAATGCTATTTCAAACCATTGTTTCCATAAGAAAAAACACAACTTTATGTAAAAGCTCAGCAAGTAAACATGTGTATGATGTTTTCCTGTCAACATCTTAGCACAAACAGAAACGAAGATAATGATCGAAAAATGAAATCGCCTAAATTTCAATTTTGGCCTTTTACTCGAAAACAAAAGAAGATAGAGGAATGCAGTTGATGGCATTGTCAGTTTCTCCAAAAAAGACCACCGTAACGTGTCATTCATTTTCCTCTGTCTCTCACATTGTTGTTCATACCTCAAAATAATTATGTCTATTCAAGATGTTAAGAGATAACTATTTTTAATTTTAACAATTCCTTCATTGTGAAACCTTGTGATGAACAACATTTTCAGTTTTTTTTCCCGGGTGCGAGAATAAATAGGGCAGATTTTAAAAATGTCAGAATTCCAAGGATAAGACGTTTAGGCAACTCAAAAACACAGTGATCGTGTAATGGCGAAAAGAATGGGGTAGACTTTGTTAAAAAAAAGATCAAATGAAATAATATGATTCTACAAGATGTAAATTAGCTATAGACGACACCAATGTATGCAATCTACATACTTGGGAGTCGAGATCACAAGCTCCGAGAATTTACAACAAGAAGTACGAATACAAGTGAATAAAGCTTCGAGAATCTCTGGCTGCGTGAGGGATCTCATATGAAAAAACAAATACATTAACTCCGATAGTAAAGTCCGTAAATACAACACAGTAAAGAGACCTGTACTAACATATGCTGTGGAAACTCGAGCTGACACAACAAAAACAAAGAATATGATGGAGACAGCAGAGATGAAAACATTGAGAACTATTGAAGGAGTAAGCTTGAGAGACCGAATAAGAAGCGAAAGCTGGACATCTGCTTCCCAAGAATCTTAATCTTAATAATAGAAGAAACAAGACTAAGTCTTAGGAAATGAGGAAGAAGAAGAAGCAGTCATATTTTTATTTAGCATTAATAATTTCAAAAAAATCACCTGATAATAGGTTTCTCCTTGTTTCACAAGTAATGGAGATCCTCCGAATCCACTGCATGCATCTTTTCCATACTCACCTCCGGCACATATTTGATCTTCTGTCACCGGTAAGGTCTTACCGTAAACAGTATAACATTTATTGATATTTATTATAGGTAATCGCAGAACTTGCTGATACTCGGGAGTTTCTGAAATAAGAATGAAACGAGTTTAGCATCTTATAGAATAAGATCAGATATTGAAGAGTTGAAACTAGGAGTGCCACAGGAAAGCATAGCAAGACCTCTGTTTTTTATAGTGTACCTGAATGATTACTGTTTTGACACTCTTTGGAGTGAAGATAAAGTGCGTGTTGAAGATTATGTTGACGACAAGAATCTGCTGTTATAGAATCCTTATGGCCAGATCTCAAAATATTGGCAGAAGAAATAATGCAATATACCGAAGAATGGTTTGCTAAAAACAGCATGGTCTTAAATAAGAATGAAACTAACTTGGTTCTATTCCATCCTCCAAATTCCAAGATGGAGGTGCCTGAATGTGTAACTCTAAATTGTTGCAGATTTAAACTGAACTGGAAACAACATGTGGACAACCTGAACAAGAAAATAGGAACATCCATTTATGCATTCAGAGTGATTGCAAAATATCTAGACGCTAGGGTGCTGAAATCAGTATATCATGCAACTATTTTGAGGCAAAGCTTAGATTTGGAATAACCTTCTATGGTTCAGGAAATATTTCATCCTTATTTGTTTTACAGAAGAAAGCAATAAGAATAATAGAAAATTTAACGCCAAGAGAATCATGTAGAGGATACTTCAGAAAGAATGGCATACTAACACTATATGCATTGTACATAAAGAATCTTTAATATTCCTTTTTAAACATAAAGATCTGTTTCTTCAGTATCTCAATCGCAAGAAAAATTACAACACTGGAACGTTGTCATTCAATCTACCGAAGCACAGTTTATCAACCAGTCAAAGGCAAACAGAGTACAGATGTCTGAAATTTTTCAACAAACTGCCAAGGCATATACAGAAAATAGAGCAACATAAACCTTTCAAAAAAGAAATATTCAAGCTGTTATTGAACATGGAACCATATAGTTTGGAGGAATTTGCTGGGTGACCTAAACTCTACTTTTTTTTGACACTATTTCATTTCCTTTCTTGTTGTGAGCTTGAATTGTTTTGAAATAAAGTTGTTTCTTATCTTATCTTATCTTATCTTATCTTATCTCATCTTATCTTATCTTATCTTATCTTATCTATTAGAATAACCTTCCCGTGATTCCAGACCAATTTTTTTGCCCCTTGAGTTTTAATAAAAAAATTCCCAAAAAGTAGTTTTATCAACTGATTTGCCGCCCTGGCAAAGTATTCAATCAACCCTGAGGTTGCAGCAACGTCCATTTAAATTCCTTCAAGAGTTTAAATCTCCTTCAAATCTTCAATATCTTATGTCTACGGAATATTCGATTTTATGTTGGATTCAAATTGTATTGAACATTTTTTCTGTTGGAAATCTTTTGTGATATACTACTGGATAACATGTTCCTAAATGAGGGAAAATGAATGTGAAAAAATATAAAAAGTTGAGCTTGCAAGAGACTTCAAAACAATTGAATGTATGGATTCTGAATCAACAGCTCCAAATTACGTACAAACCTCAGAAAAAAGATTTTTAATGTGAGATTAATGGCAACTATAAAATCGATTATCCTCTCTCAGAAATATGTGAGACCATTTATCTTAATGGTTTATTCTCTGGGAAATATTGCTATCAAGTTGTTAATTCTTTTTCCACATATGAAAAAACATTATTTGGTCTAAAATTTTACTTTTTGTATCAATTTCTCAGAAGCTGAGCCTCAACTCGCATCTCAGTAAATAGTTGAGAATGAAAGAAATATCATTCAAAAGGTTCGACCATTTTATGACTGTTATGTCAGAAGTTATGATTGTAATAGGACTTGTTAAAGCCTACATAGACATCCTCTCTTTACTGACCATATTGAGTCACTCAAACTTTCCAGAGAAAGAGTCTTTGAATTCAAATGAGAATGAAGAATAGTACACTAGAAGAAAAGAGGTTATATAACAGTTTCAAGAGTGCAAAGAAATCTTGAGAGGTATTCAGAAGCAAAAGAATTTTGCTCCCCTTAACATGCGGCACTGGCGGAGGTATACTATACCATTTCCGAATGTAATTCAGAAACCAACAATTGTATTTCAGATTAGTCACTTCAATTTCAGAGAACGTCAATTGAATTTCAGATTAGTGAATCGAATTTCAGAAATCTTAATTTGTAATTCCGAAACTTCGAATATTATTCGAATTTAGGTCGGATTTTGAGTAATAATGGTCATCATATCGTCAATCATATATCATATTCAACCAGGTATGTTTCCATGTATGAATAAATCCAATATGATCTGATGAAATCTCTTGATGCAGGCTCTTTATTTTCTTCAACACTGGATTTTAGTAAAAATATGCTAAACCTTCTCAATCGATTCCTCACCTAACACCGTAGCTTCAGGAAGCACGTACCACCTAATGAAAATGGGTCAAATTGAGTACAAATTCAAATTTAATTGGGGATGCAATTGACAACAGTGTTTGCAGCTGGTGTATTAGCCATGGAGAGACTACGAGGTTCATTCTCAGAGCTTTCAGCAAATGAATGGGTTGAGGATTTGTTGTAACAGTGGCAAGATATGAGGAACCAGTCATCAGATTGAGTGATCATCTGTGATAATGCTGAATGCCATTCGAAATTGTAGACCGTAATAACCCAAACAGTAGCAGTACTGCTGCTGATGAGTCCCTATCCTCCATCAAATTTTATGGTCGAAAATAAGAACTTAAGTAGAAACAAACCTCAGAATTCCAAACAGTATTCCACCGGGGTTATTGAAAAATGACTGACATACCTGGAAAATATTATTGACCGAGCTAAGATGCAATTGCGATAGCAGGCATTCATGTATGGCTTCAAATTTGTTCAGTTTTGTGTTAAAGATTGAATGTTTTCTTTCTTTTTGTTCTGAATCACCTACAATTGATATTTTTTGAAAGGCAATCTGGTATCAATGTGGAGTATGAAACGAATTTCAAATTGCCATTCCTGGAATCTAATTGACCATATATCAAATTCAATCGAATGTGTTATTTGAATTACATTTGATGGTTTCTATACAATTGATTATTTCGAAAAAATGACTAATCTGAAATTTATTTGATGTTTTCTGAAATTCAATTCACCTATCTGAATTTCATGTGACATATTCTGAAATTCCAATTACTAATCTGAATAACATTTGATGTATACAGATATACAAGTGATGTTTTCTGAATGTCAATTGACAATTTCTGAATTACAATTGAAGAGTGGAAATTCAAAAGGGTCTAAGTGTCATTTTCACGAAATTTTAGATTTCATTTTTTATGGGGTCTATGTGCCAACGCCAACAGCCTACGAAAGAGTTCATGTGCCATCCGCTTCAGGCAGTCATCATTTATGATGAAAAAAACAATTTTCTTCAACTTTTTTCATGAGTTTGAGACATGTTTTATGTAATATTTCAGTTCGATTGTTTTGGCACTTAGACCCTTTTGAATTTCCACTCTTCAATTGTAAATGGTGTAGAGTTATGTGGATTAGCAGTGATCTATTTATGGCAGAAAAAGTTGGGTGTTACATTTTAAATGAGAAACTTTTTCCCAAGTTTTCATTTCTCCAAACAACTACCAAATTTCAAGTGTTTACCTCGAGTGTTTCTGTGAAATGGGTAGTCTTTTTGTTAATCGAAAATTTACCTGTTTGAACTGCAGTCTTACCCCATCCGACCAAAATACCATTGTTGCTAGAAGGGGACCAGGAATCCGGTAAACAAATTGGCTGGGCAGTCACTGAAATAGATTGTAATACGTCATTATTGATTAATAGAAAAAACATCGGCAACCGGTACTATTCTAGGGCGGAACTAATGTTTGTTTCCTCGAACTGTTCGAGCTTCAACATTAATTTAATTTGAATGGATTGATTGAGAATTTCCTTTACCTTTCGAATACAAATCAAGGTTGAAATGAGTAGAGTGCTATGATGTGGTATTCGATAATTTTGAATCTAAACTAATAGTCGAAGGGCTAGTGAACCCTCCGAGTAATGGTTTGTTTGTGAGGCTGGAAATTCTTGTAGTGGTAGATCATAGCATGCTGAGGACGGAAATCATTGCCTGGCACCCCTCAATCTTCGAAAGTTAAAAAAAAAATTAAAAATAAACTTGGTCCTGTGAGCTCGAAACTTTCATACGATTTTGTTCATTCATTGTGAAGTTCGCAAAAAAAATTGACAGACGATTTCCACGAGCACAAAAACCTGCCAAACTAATCGAAAAGAGTGTAAAATAAGAACTAAAATGAACTAAAATTTTTTGTAAGGTTGTACTTTATATGTATATGTGTTCATCTGGGAGAGTGAAAAAATAAGTTTTATTATTAATATATAATATGTTATCCTTAATTTCTTCATCTAAAAGTACAGTCGTTTCAAGCGTAGTATAATGTGAAAATTTTGAATCAACAAACAGAAAGATTTCAAATACTTTTGTTTTTGGAATACAGGGCGAAAAATGTGCATTTTTGAAAATGTTATTATTTGACATTAAGAGAGTCTTCCGGGCTTATTGGTCGTGGTCTATTAGGAATTATTTCACCTAACGTTTCGCCCACAACTGCGGTAGGCATCTTCAGAGGATTCTTGGTCTTAGATTGTAACTCGACCGCTGAATTTCCGAAAGTGATGCTGGATTCGATCCGTTGGCCCCACTTATACCCTGATCATTGGCGGGAGAAGGTAGTGGGTTTACGCGCGCGATGTTGATTGGTCCATCGCCTCCACTTCGTATTGGCTTGATTTTAGTCTTTTCCAACACCGGCAACCATGCGCTATGTACCAGAGGAGTTTCTTCCCTTCTGTTCATATTGTTCTTATGTTTATATATCTCAATGACTTCCATGTTCATCCTAGGGTAGAAACTTTTGATGTTCGAAATAGCTTCTGCCTTTGAGAAAACAATATTGTGTCCATCTGTCAGAGCATGTTCCGCTAGTGCGGATTTTTCTGTCTGATTGAGTCGACAGCATCGTTCATGCTCCTTAATTCTCGTATTGATACTTCGCTTCGTTGTACCAATGTAGACTTTGCCGCAGTCACAAGGTATCCTGTAAATACCGGGTTGAGAGAGTGGATCGACTTTGTCTTTGGTAGTTCTGATCATTTGGCCAAGTTTATGAGTTGGCTTATAGACAGTCTCTATATTGTGGCCACTATTGTGGCAGTTGTGGGCGAAACGTTAGGTGAAATAGTTCCTAATAGACCACGGCCAATAAGCCCGGAAGACTCTCTTAATGTCAATATATCCGGTCGTGAAAGCCTGAAACTATGTTATTATTTCTCAGGCCTTATATAAAAAAAACTGCTCATAATGATATTTTTACAAGAACGTCATTGGTGTATTTTTTTCAAAGCATTATTTTCGAGATCGAATTCGAACGCCTGTTTATTTTAAGGTCAAATTGCTGTATTTTTTTCTCTGAATACATTGATGTATCAAGATCATCAATAAATTTCAGTTGAAAAAAATATCAATCGATATTGACAGGCATTCATTCATTACTTTTTCGAAAAGCCATGTGAAATAAACCCATTCATTTCATCCTATTTTCTACATTTACTCAAAATATCGAATGAAAAATGGTGAAAACGAAAAAAAATGCAATGAATATTGTAATTTTCTTATGTATCTATGTGTAGAAGAATTCATGTCCCATTCATACTGAAAAAAATTCAGTATGAATATTGTGATTTGCTGATGTATGTGGAGAAAAATCCATGTCTCACTTTAAAAAAACCAACACAAATATAAATTTTTCTGATGGTTGACGCTGAAATTTATCAAAGGTTAGGTTGTGATACATCGATGTATTCAGAAAAAATGTGCGAGGTGTTCCATTTGAAACATTTCAAGTTTGTGCTCTATCTCAAAATCTTCGAAAAAACATTTAAGCTACGCCACTGACTTCTACGTTAAACTTTTATTATAAGCGTTTTAATTTTTTTTTCCCATACAGGGCTCAAGAAGTAATAACATTTTCACAAGTGGACATTTTCATTTTCGTCCTCTCTTCCTGAAACAAAAGTAGTTGTGAAAGTTCTGTTTGTGGATTCGAAAGTTTTACAAAAAAGTGACGTAGGGTCGCGAAAACCGCATGCCTCTATTTTCCATAATACTTGAGATATAGTGCAGTCTCAACCAATTAAGGACACTTAAAACTACTGCACTATATGATGATGAAGACTTATAATAGAACTTATTTTTTCATTCGCACAGACGAACACATAAATGAATTCCATCCTTACAGAAAAAAGTTTTTTTCTTCATATTTTACACCCTTTTCGAATCGTCTGACAGGTACTCGTACTCGTCGAAATCGCCTGTCAATTTTTCGTAATTTCACAATGAATGAACAAAATCGTATGAGTTTTTGAAGTTTATTTTTTTATTTTTTTTTGGACTTTCCAAGATATAGGGGTTGATGACGTGTAGGGGTGGGGGGTACCAGGAGATGGTTTCCGCCCTCAGCATGCTAAGCACTACCACAATAAGAACTTCTAGCCTTACAGACAAACCTTTACTCGGAGTTCACTAGCTGTCTTAATTCAAAGAACCGTATGAGGAGTTTAATATTAACCTTACCTGTATAATTGATCTTGTTTCTCAAAACAATCAAAGCCACATTGTCTTTGAAGGTCCGTTTGTCGTAGCCAGGATGCACGATGACATGACTGATAGACAAATCTTGAACGGGTAACCCACAAAACTCTGTCCCACAATCGATTTCTGTTTTTGTAGAGTATTCCCCAACTCGCACGTTGAACCTTGAAATAAATACTCAGAAAATAATCTGCGTGAAAAAATTAACGCACATTCTGAAAAATCTCAATTTTAATCAAAGTTAACTCTACATTGACTTCATAACTTATTTTTCATGTTCCCTCGGGAAGGTTTTGAACGAATAAAGGCACAGTAAATGGAAGAAAAATTCAGGATTTCACCGAATCTTATGTGAAAGAAGAGAAATGAACAATTTTCAAAATACTGAAATGCTGATAAGTGATTTAATACTTGGTATTTCCACCCCTTGCGTTGATAATAGCTCGGCAACGACGGTTCTTACTCAAAATGAGTGGTCTTAAAATGTTATGATCTAATCCTTCCCAGATTTCTCCGAGTTGGATTCCTAAGTCATTAAAAGTAGTTGGATGATTTTCTGAACTTCTCAGCCTTCTATTGAGGTTGTCCCAAACCTGCTCAATCGGATTGAGATCTTGACTTCTTGCTGGCCATTCCATTCGAGAGACTTCAACCTCTTCAAGATACTCCTGAGCGATGCGCTCAATATGGGGTGTGGCATTATCGTCCATGAAAATTAAATTTTCACCAATGTATAGGGCAAATGGCACTACATGCTCTTCAAGATTGTTCCTTATATACTTATCAGCATTCATAGCTCCATAATCAACGATCACTAGGTCTGTGCGAGCAGTCATACCATACCATAATCGATCCTCCCCGATACCAGTAGTATTCAGGAAATTGCACTGAGCATATTTTTTTTGTAGACGTCTCTATACAAGGGAACGTCGATCACAATGGTACAGGCAGAATCTAAAGTCATCTGTGAAGAGAACTCTTTCCCAATAGGCCTCTTCCCAATGGATATGCTCTCAAAATCCAAACGCGCCCTTCGATGGGCTGGGGTAAGAGCTGGGCCTCTTGCCGCGACACGAGGCCTTGAATCGTATTCTCTGAGGCGATTTCTTATTGTCTGAGTGCTAATTTGCACCCCATGAGTTGCTCAAGCTGATTTTGAAGGAGGAGAGCGGTTTCAAACCGTTGTCTCAACAAAGAAACCCTCAAGTAACGTTCTTGAATGGCAGTTGTTACCCGTGGTCTACCCTATCCTGGTCTTCGGGCATTCATACATGTCTCTCTGTATCGCAGCAACATTCTGGACACATTTGTATGGGAACCTCCAAACCTTTCTGCAGTTTTTGTGTATGTCCACCCTTTTTCTAACAAAATTACCGCTTGGGCACATTCCTCTTGGGTCAAATTGCGTATTTAGCGTTGCATAGCAATCGAGTGTAGAAAATCAAACGAAAGAAAAACTATTGATTACTAGAATTGATGGATAAGAACTGAGTTTAGAATGGAGCCAATACATTCAAAATCTGATAATATCATCTATTTTTATTCCTGCTGGAAAAAAACATCTGTTTTGAAGAAACACGTTGAAAGTGAATAACATAAGCATGCATAATTCTCATTAAAATAATTATCATTGAGAACACCTTCATTTGTAAATCGAATTTTAGATTTCCATAATGTGCGTTAATTTTTTCGCGCAGTTCGATACTTACAATTTATAATTCTCAGCTTTAGCTAAAGCACAATGAGCTGCTGTTAGTATAATCCTGTTATTTATGATAGAACCAGCGCAGGGATATTTTGTTTCGCCCGTCAATGTGCCTGAGAATTGAAGTACATAGAAGAAATTGTTATCACATCATGTGTTCACTTACTTTTAAAACCAATTCTGGCCACCCAAGGATAAGCTCCAATTCCGTTGTAGCTTTCCCCTAAAACTTGAGATATGCCGCATCTAGTGCCATCTACTGTATTACTCGAAGTATAAGATCTGTCATTAAAATTGGTATTAGGAGTGTAAGGAAAGTTCGGACAACATACCAGACCTGATCCTTGATAACCACAACTCAAATTGTCTATCCTGAAAGCAGAATGTTAAAGATCGCTGTTATGTTTGTCCTTCATAATCCGAAATTCTCACTTCCGCTACTCTGGTCACATAGCAGAATTATGAATGTTCATTCACAATGATGTTAATAAATAGTTTCAGGCTTTCACGACCGGATATATTGACATTAAGAGAGTCTTCCGGGCTTATTGGCCGTGGTCTATTAGGAATTATTTTACCTAACGTTTCGCCCACAACTGCGGTAGGCATCTTCAGATGATTCTTGGTCTTAGATTGTAACTCGACCGCTGAATTTCCGAAAGTAATGCTGGATTCGATCCGTTGGCCCCACTTATACCCTGATCATTGGCGGGAGAAGGTAGTGGGTTTACGCGCGCGATGTTGATTGGTCCATCGCTTCCACTTCGTATTGGCTTGATTTTAGTCTTTTCCAACACCGGCAACCATGCGCTATGTACCAAAGGAGTTTCCTCCCTTCTGTTCATATTGTTCTTATGTTTATATATCTCAATGGCTTCCATGTTCATCCTAGGATAGAAACTTTTGATGTTTGAAATAGCTTCTGCCTTTGAGAAAACAATATTGTGTCCATCTGTCAGAGTATGTTCCGCTAGAGCGGATTTTTCTCTCTGATTGAATCGACAGCATCGTTCATGCTCCTTAATTCTCGTATTGATACTTCGCTTCGTTGTACCAATATAGACTTTGCCGCAGTCACAAGTCCTGTAAATACCGGGTTGAGAGAGTGGGTCGACTTTGTCTTTGGTAGTTCTGATCATTTGGCCAAGTTTTTGAGTTGGCTTATAGACCGTCTCTATATTGTGGCCCTTTAGTATTCTACCAATTCTATCGGTGACCTTGGGGATATATGGTAAGATAGCTCTTCCATTGGGGGATAGCTACCTTCTCCCGCCAATGATCAGGGTATAAGTGGGGCCAACGGATCGAATCCAGCGTCACTTTCGGAAATTCAGCGGTCGAGTTACAATCTAAGACCAAGAATCCTCTGAAGATGCCTACCGCAGTTGTGGGCGAAACGTTAGGTGAAATAATTCCTAATAGACCACGGCCAATAAGCCCGGAAGACTCTCTTAATGTCAATGATGTTAATGATAGCGTCGATGACAAGCTATTGATATTGATGTGAAGGGTGTTCACATTCATGTTGATCTTTAATGAAATTTGGATTGCGTGCTGAGCAACAGTGGAATATCGTTTGAAAACAAGGTGTCTCACGATTCGATCATCAGCATCACATAATGGCCATTTATAAATATTTCCTATCTTTAATTGCCAGTATACAGGAGGTTTTATTCGTCCTGACGAAATTTCAATCGACTATACTTCTGATACCGTCAAACAGAATTTGATGATTTTTTCAGTATTTGAAACTCAAGTCAGTTTCTAGTGGATTAAGTATTCACAATATCATATTTCCAGTGCCATACTCAGAGAAATCAATTTCGACAATTGATTGGAAAATGACCCTATCGGCCTATTTCTGATTCTTTGCATTAATTCGAAATGCATAAACACATCAACATAATTTAATCATTAAAATTTTGGTCACACCCCTGAACATCTCATGGTTATCTAACAGATCTGAAAACAGGGCCGCCGCCAGGGCCGGCAAACCTGGCAGTCTGCCGGGCGGCAAATTCTAGGGGCGGCAAAATCAGTTTCGTCATACTAGATTTTTTCTTCTTTGAAATCGAGAACCCGCCTGGTATTGAAAGTGAAAGCGAAAACACGACCAGACTCAGGGGCGGCTTTTTGAGCCTGGTCAACCAAATATATCACACCTGTACACAAATAACCAGATAAAAATGTAATTAAACCAATAAAAGAGTAATATTGGCAGAACGAGAACGATGGAAGATGCAGCATTCTTCTCATAAATAAAAATCCCTGTTAGGTTGTAAATTTCGCCAACGCCTCAGCATTCTCTAAGGAAATCGCCTGACTCTATGGGCCATTTTGGATATGGAGATTTTTAAACAGGTCGGGAACTATCAGAAAAAACACTGAGCGTATCACTTATAGTCATTTCATTGTCACCAGAGCGTTTCAAAGTAAACTCGAAAATGAAAAATGCAAAAAATTCATCATCGTTTCTCTCGAAAACTAGGGTAGATATTTTCGAGTTTTATATGAAAATGTAGGTTTTCGAAGTTGCTTGATTGGATCAGAAGAAAAAAGTCGCAATTTTCCGGATTTTAAAAATTTTCACCTGCAAAATGAGAATTTTTGAAATTTTGGAAATTTCGATTCTGCATATCTCGACTAATTGGTTTCGGATTGAGATGGGGTTTGCAGACTGGTGATCAGCGATGAGGACACTTTCTCCCTAGCACAAAAAAATCGTAATCGAAAATTTCGAAATTTTGTCCGAAAAAATCCAAAGGGGTAGACCCCCCCAAAAACGCTATATTTTGCATTCTCTAAGGAAATCGCCTGACTCTATGGGCCTTTTTGGAAATGGAGGTTTTCGAACCGGTCGGGAACTATCAGAAAAAACACAGAGTGTATCACTTATAGTCATTTCCTTGCCACCAGAGCGTTTCAAAGTAAACTCGAAAATGAAAAAATGCAAAAAATTCATCATCGTTTCTCTCGAAAACTAGGGTAGATATTTTCGAGTTTTATATAAAAATGTAGGTTTTCGAAGTTGCTTGATTGGATCAGAAGGAAAAAGTCGCAATTTTTCGGATGTTAAGAATTTTCACCTGCAAAATGAGAATTTTTGAAATTTTGGAAATTTCGATTCTGCATATCTCGACTAATTGGTTCCGGATTGAGATGGGGTTTGCAGACTGGTGATCAGCGATGAGGACACTTTCTCCCTAGCACAAAAAATCGCAATCGAAAATTTCGAAATTTTGTCCGAAAAAATCTAAAGGGGTAGACCCCCCCAAAACGCTATATTTTGCATTCTCTAAGGAAATCGCCTGACTCTATGGGCCTTTTTGGAAATGGAGGTTTTCGAACCGGTCGGGAACTATCAGAAAAAACACAGAGTGTATCACTTATAGTCATTTCCTTGCCACCAGAGCGTTTCAAAGTGAACTCGAAAATGAAAAATGCAAAAAATTCATCATCGTTTCTCTCGAAAAGTAGGGTAGATATTTTCGAGTTTTATATGAAAATGTACGTTTTCGAAGTTACTTGATTGAATCAGAAGAAAAAAGTCGCAGTTTTCCGGATTTTAAAAATTTTCACCTGCTAAATGAGAATTTTTGAAATTTTGGAAATTTCGATTCTGCATATCTCGACCAATTGGCTCCGGATTGAGATGGGGTTTGCAGACTGGTAATCAGCGATGAGGACACTTTCTCCCTAGCACTAAAAAATCGCAATCGAAAATTTCGAAATTTTGGCCGAAAAAATCCAAAGGGGTAGACCCCCCCAAAAACGCTATATTTTGCATTCTCTAAGGAAATCGCCTGACTCTATGGGCCTTTTTGGATATGGAGGTTTTCAAACCGGTCGGGAACTATCAGAAAAAACACTGAGTGTATCACTTATAGTAATTTCCTTGTCACCAGAGCGTTTCAAAGTAAACTCGAAACTGTAAAATGCAAAAAATTCATCATCGTTTCTCTCGAAAACTAGGGTAGATATTTTCGAGTTTTATATGAAAATGTAGGTTTTCGAAGTTGCTTGATTGGATCAGAAGAAAAAAGTCGCAATTTTCCGGATTTTAAAAATTTTCACCTGCAAAATGAGAATTTTTGAAATTTTGGAAATTTCGATTCTGCATATCTCGACTAATTGGTTCCGGATTGAGATGGGGTTTGCAGACTGGTGATCAGCGATGAGGACACTTTCTCCCTAGCACAAAAAATCGCAATCGAAAATTTCGAAATTTTGTCCGAAAAAATCCAAAGGGGTAGACCCCCCCAAAAACGCTATATTTTGCATTCTCTAAGGAAATCACCTGACTCTATGAGCCTTTTTGGATATGGAGGTTTTCAAACCGGTCGGGAACTATCAGAAAAAACACTGAGTGTATCACTTATAGTAATTTCCTTGTCACCAGAGCGTTTCAAAGTAAACTCGAAACTGTAAAATGCAAAAAATTCATCATCGTTTCTCTCGAAAACTAGGGTAGATATTTTCGGGTTTTATATGAAAATGTAGGTTTTCGAAGTTGCTTGATTATATCAGAAGAAAAAAGTCGCAATTTTTCGGATTTTAAAAATTTTCACCTGCAAAATGAGAATTTTTGAAATTTTGGAAATTTCGATTCTGCATATCTCGACTAATTGGTTCCGGATTGAGATGGGATTTGCAGACTGGTGATCAGCGATGAGGACACTTTCTCCCTAGCACAAAAAATCGCAATCGAAAATTTCGAAATTTTGTCCGAAAAAATCCAAAGGGGTAGACCCCCCCAAAAACGCTATATTTTGCATTCTCTAAGGAAATCGCCTGACTCTATGGGCCTTTTTGGATATGGAGGTTTTCAAACCGGTCGGGAACTATCAGAAAAAACACTGAGTGTATCACTTATAGTAATTTCCTTGTCACCAGAGCGTTTCAAAGTAAACTCGAAACTGTAAAATGCAAAAAATTCATCATCGTTTCTCTCGAAAACTAGGGTAGATATTTTCGAGTTTTATATGAAAATGTAGGTTTTCGAAGTTGCTTGATTATATCAGAAGAAAAAAGTCGCAATTTTTCGGATTTTAAAAATTTTCACCTGCAAAATGAGAATTTTTGAAATTTTGGAAATTTCGATTCTGCATATCTCGACTAATTGGTTCCGGATTGAGATGGGATTTGCAGACTGGTGATCAGCGATGAGGACACTTTCTCCCTAGCACAAAAAATCGCAATCGAAAATTTCGAAATTTTGTCCGAAAAAATCCAAAGGGGTAGACCCCCCCAAAAACGCTATATTTTGCATTCTCTAAGGAAATCGCCTGACTCTATGGGCCTTTTTGGATATGGAGGTTTTCAAACCGGTCGGGAACTATCAGAAAAAACACTGAGTGTATCACTTATAGTAATTTCCTTGTCACCAGAGCGTTTCAAAGTAAACTCGAAACTGTAAAATGCAAAAAATTCATCATCGTTTCTCTCGAAAACTAGGGTAGATATTTTCGAGTTTTATATGAAAATGTAGGTTTTCGAAGTTGCTTGATTATATCAGAAGAAAAAAGTCGCAATTTTTCGGATTTTAAAAATTTTCACCTGCAAAATGAGAATTTTTGAAATTTTGGAAATTTCGATTCTGCATATCTCGACTAATTGATTCCGGATTGAGATAGGATTTGCAGACTGGTGATCAGCGATGAGGACACTTTCTCCCTAGCACAAAAAATCGCAATCGAAAATTTCGAAATTTTGTCCGAAAAAATCCAAAGGGGTAGACCCCTCCAAAACGCTATATTTTGCATTCTCTAAGGAAATCGCCTGACTCTATGGGCCTTTTTGGAAATGGAGGTTTTCGAACCGGTCGGGAACTATCAGAAAAAACACAGAGTGTATCACTTATAGTCATTTCCTTGCCACCAGAGCGTTTCAAAGTAAACTCGAAAATGAAAAATGCAAAAAATTCATCATCGTTTCTCTCGAAAACTAGGGTAGATATTTTCGAGTTTTATATAAAAATGTAGGTTTTCGAAGTTGCTTGATTGGATCAGAAGGAAAAAGTCGCAATTTTTCGGATTTTAAGAATTTTCACCTGCAAAATGAGAATTTTTGAAATTTTGGAAATTTCGATTCTGCATATCTCGACTAATTGGTTCCGGATTGAGATGGGGTTTGCAGACTGGTGATCAGCGATGAGGACACTTTCTCCCTAGCACAAAAAATCGCAATCGAAAATTTCGAAATTTTGGCCGAAAAAATCCAAAGGGGTAGACCCCCCAAAAACGCTATATTTTGCATTCTCTAAGGAAATCGCCTGACTCTATGGGCCTTTTTGGATATGGAGGTTTTCAAACCGGTCGGGAACTATCAGAAAAAAAACACTGAGTGTATCACTTATAGTAATTTCCTTGTCACCAGAGCGTTTCAAAGTAAACTCGAAACTGTAAAATGCAAAAAATTCATCATCGTTTCTCTCGAAAACTAGGGTAGATATTTTCGAGTTTTATATGAAAATGTAGGTTTTCGAAGTTGCTTGATTGGATCAGAAGAAAAAAGTCGCAATTTTCCGGATTTTAAAAATTTTCACCTGCAAAATGAGAATTTTTGAAATTTTGGAAATTTCGATTCTGCATATCTCGACTAATTGGTTCCGGATTGAGATGGGGTTTGCAGACTGGTGATCAGCGATGAGGACACTTTCTCCCTAGCACAAAAAATCGCAATCGAAAATTTCGAAATTTTGTCCGAAAAAATCCAAAGGGGTAGACCCCCCCAAAAACGCTATATTTTGCATTCTCTAAGGAAATCGCCTGACTCTATGAGCCTTTTTGGATAAGGAGGTTTTCAAACCGGTCGGGAACTATCAGAAAAAACACTGAGTGTATCACTTATAGTAATTTCCTTGTCACCAGAGCGTTTCAAAGTAAACTCGAAACTGTAAAATGCAAGAAATTCATCATCGTTTCTCTCGAAAACTAGGGTAGATATTTTCGAGTTTTATATAAAAATGTAGGTTTTCGAAGTTGCTTGATTGGATCAGAAGGAAAAAGTCGCAATTTTTCGGATTTTAAGAATTTTCACCTGCAAAATGAGAATTTTTGAAATTTTGGAAATTTCGATTCTGCATATCTCGACTAATTGGTTCCGGATTGAGATGGGGTTTGCAGACTGGTGATCAGCGATGAGGACACTTTCTCCCTAGCACAAAAAATCGCAATCGAAAATTTCGAAATTTTGTCCGAAAAAATCTAAAGGGGTAGACCCCCCAAAACGCTATATTTTGCATTCTCTAAGGAAATCGCCTGACTCTATGGGCCTTTTTGGAAATGGAGGTTTTCGAACCGGTCGGGAACTATCAGAAAAAACACAGAGTGTATCACTTATAGTCATTTCCTTGCCACCAGAGCGTTTCAAAGTGAACTCGAAAATGAAAAATGCAAAAAATTCATCATCGTTTCTCTCGAAAAGTAGGGTAGATATTTTCGAGTTTTATATGAAAATGTACGTTTTCGAAGTTACTTGATTGAATCAGAAGAAAAAAGTCGCAGTTTTCCGGATTTTAAAAATTTTCACCTGCTAAATGAGAATTTTTGAAATTTTGGAAATTTCGATTCTGCATATCTCGACCAATTGGCTCCGGATTGAGATGGGGTTTGCAGACTGGTAATCAGCGATGAGGACACTTTCTCCCTAGCACTAAAAAATCGCAATCGAAAATTTCGAAATTTTGGCCGAAAAAATCCAAAGGGGTAGACCCCCCCAAAACGCTATATTTTGCATTCTCTAAGGAAATCGCCTGACTCTATGGGCCTTTTTGGATATGGAGGTTTTCAAACCGGTCGGGAACTATCAGAAAAAACACTGAGTGTATCACTTATAGTAATTTCCTTGTCACCAGAGCGTTTCAAAGTAAACTCGAAACTGTAAAATGCAAAAAATTCATCATCGTTTCTCTCGAAAACTAGGGTAGATATTTTCGAGTTTTATATGAAAATGTAGGTTTTCGAAGTTGCTTGATTGGATCAGAAGAAAAAAGTCGCAATTTTCCGGATTTTAAAAATTTTCACCTGCAAAATGAGAATTTTTGAAATTTTGGAAATTTCGATTCTGCATATCTCGACTAATTGGTTCCGGATTGAGATGGGGTTTGCAGACTGGTGATCAGCGATGAGGACACTTTCTCCCTAGCACAAAAAATCGCAATCGAAAATTTCGAAATTTTGTCCGAAAAAATCCAAAGGGGTAGACCCCCCCAAAAACGCTATATTTTGCATTATCTAAGGAAATCGCCTGACTCTATGAGCCTTTTTGGATATGGAGGTTTTCAAACCGGTCGGGAACTATCAGAAAAAACACTGAGTGTATCACTTATAGTAATTTCCTTGTCACCAGAGCGTTTCAAAGTAAACTCGAAACTGTAAAATGCAAAAAATTCATCATCGTTTCTCTCGAAAACTAGGGTAGATATTTTCGAGTTTTATATGAAAATGTAGGTTTTCGAAGTTGCTTGATTATATCAGAAGAAAAAAGTCGCAATTTTTCGGATTTTAAAAATTTTCACCTGCAAAATGAGAATTTTTGAAATTTTGGAAATTTCGATTCTGCATATCTCGACTAATTGATTCCGGATTGAGATGGGATTTGCAGACTGGTGATCAGCGATGAGGACACTTTCTCCCTAGCACAAAAAATCGCAATCGAAAATTTCGAAATTTTGTCCGAAAAAATCCAAAGGGGTAGACCCCTCCAAAACGCTATATTTTGCATTCTCTAAGGAAATCGCCTGACTCTATGGGCCTTTTTGGAAATGGAGGTTTTCGAACCGGTCGGGAACTATCAGAAAAAACACAGAGTGTATCACTTATAGTCATTTCCTTGCCACCAGAACGTTTCAAAATAAACTCGAAAATGAAAAATGCAAAAAATTCATCATCGTTTCTCTCGAAAACTAGGGTAGATATTCTCGAGTTTTTTTTGAAAATGTACGTTTTCGAAGTCGCTTGATTGGATAAGAAGAAAAAAGTCGCAGTTTTCCGGATTTTAAAAATTTTCACCTGCTAAATGAGAATTTTTGAAATTTTTGGAAATTTCGATTCTGCATATCTCGACCAATTGGCTCCGGATTGAGATGGGGTTTGCAGACTGGTAATCAGCGATGAGGACACTTTCTCCCTAGCACTAAAAAATCGCAATCGAAAATTTCGAAATTTTGGCCGAAAAAATCCAAAGGGGTAGACCCCCCCAAAAACGCTATATTTTGCATTCTCTAAGGAAATCGCCTGACTCTATGGGCCTTTTTGGATATGGAGGTTTTCAAACCGGTCGGGAACTATCAGAAAAAACACTGAGTGTATCACTTATAGTAATTTCCTTGTCACCAGAGCGTTTCAAAGTAAACTCGAAACTGTAAAATGCAAAAAATTCATCATCGTTTCTCTCGAAAACTAGGGTAGATATTCTCGAGTTTTATATGAAAATGTAGGTTTTCGAAGTTGCTTGATTGGATCAGAAGAAAAAAGTCGCAATTTTCCGGATTTTAAAAATTTTCACCTGCAAAATGAGAATTTTTGAAATTTTGGAAATTTCGATTCTGCATATCTCGACTAATTGGTTCCGGATTGAGATGGGGTTTGCAGACTGGTGATCAGCGATGAGGACACTTTCTCCCTAGCACAAAAAATCGCAATCGAAAATTTCGAAATTTTGTCCGAAAAAATCCAAAGGGGTAGACCCCCCCAAAACGCTATATTTTGCATTCTCTAAGGAAATCGCCTGACTCTATGGGCCTTTTTGGAAATGGAGGTTTTCGAACCGGTCGGGAACTATCAGAAAAAACACAGAGTGTATCACTTATAGTCATTTCCTTGCCACCAGAGCGTTTCAAAGTGAACTCGAAAATGAAAAATGCAAAAAATTCATCATCGTTTCTCTCGAAAAGTAGGGTAGATATTTTCGAGTTTTATATGAAAATGTACGTTTTCGAAGTTACTTGATTGAATCAGAAGAAAAAAGTCGCAGTTTTCCGGATTTTAAAAATTTTCACCTGCTAGATGAGAATTTTTGAAATTTTGGAAATTTCGATTCTGCATATCTCGACCAATTGGCTCCGGATTGAGATGGGGTTTGCAGACTGGTGATCAGCGATGAGGACACTTTCTCCCTAGCACTAAAAAATTGCAATCGAAAATTTCGAAATTTTGTCCGAAAAAATCCAAAGGGGTAGACCCCCCCAAAAACGCTATATTTTGCATTCTCTAAGGAAATCGCCTGACTCTATGGGCCTTTTTGGATATGGAGGTTTTCAAACCGGTCGGGAACTATCAGAAAAAACACTGAGTGTATCACTTATAGTAATTTCCTTGTCACCAGAGCGTTTCAAAGTAAACTCGAAACTGTAAAATGCAAAAAATTCATCATCGTTTCTCTCGAAAACTAGGGTAGATATTTTCGAGTTTTATATGAAAATGTAGGTTTTCGAAGTTGCTTCATTGGATCAGAAGAAAAAAGTCGCAATTTTTCGGATTTTAAAAATTTTCACCTGCAAAATGAGAATTTTTGAAATTTTGGAAATTTCGATTCTGCATATCTCGACTAATTGGTTCCGGATTGAGATGGGGTTTGCAGACTGGTGATCAGCGATGAGGACACTTTCTCCCTAGCACAAAAAATCGCAATCGAAAATTTCGAAATTTTGTCCGAAAAAATCCAAAGGGGTAGACCCCTCCAAAACGCTATATTTTGCATTCTCTAAGGAAATCGCCTGACTCTATGGGCCTTTTTGGATATGGAGGTTTTCAAACCGGTCGGGAACTATCAGAAAAAACACTGAGTGTATCACTTATAGTAATTTCCTTGTCACCAGAGCGTTTCAAAGTAAACTCGAAACTGTAAAATGCAAAAAATTCATCATCGTTTCTCTCGAAAACTAGGGTAGATATTTTCGAGTTTTATATGAAAATGTAGGTTTTCGAAGTTGCTTGATTGGATCAGAAGAAAAAAGTCGCAATTTTCCGGATTTTAAAAATTTTCACCTGCAAAATGAGAATTTTTGAAATTTTGGAAATTTCGATTCTGCATATCTCGACTAATTGGTTCCGGATTGAGATGGGGTTTGCAGACTGGTGATCAGCGATGAGGACACTTTCTCCCTAGCACAAAAAATCGTAATCGAAAATTTCGAAATTTTGTCCGAAAAAATCCAAAGGGGTAGACCCCCCCAAAAACGCTATATTTTGCATTCTCTAAGGAAATCGCCTGACTCTATGGGCCTTTTTGGATATGGAGGTTTTCAAACCGGTCGGGAACTATCAGAAAAAACACTGAGTGTATCACTTATAGTAATTTCCTTGTCACCAGAGCGTTTCAAAGTAAACTCGAAACTGTAAAATGCAAAAAATTCATCATCGTTTCTCTCGAAAACTAGGGTAGATATTTTCGAGTTTTATATGAAAATGTAGGTTTTCGAAGTTGCTTGATTGGATCAGAAGAAAAAAGTCGCAATTTTTCGGATTTTAAAAATTTTCACCTGCAAAATGAGAATTTTTGAAATCTTGGAAATTTCGATTCTGCATATCTCGACTAATTGGTTCCGGATTGAGATGGGGTTTGCAGACTGGTGATCAGCGATGAGGACACTTTCTCCCTAGCACAAAAAATCGCAATCGAAAATTTCGAAATTTTGTCCGAAAAAATCCAAAGGGGTAGACCCCCCAAAACGCTATATTTTGCATTCTCTAAGGAAATCGCCTGACTCTATGGGCCTTTTTGGAAATGGAGGTTTTCGAACCGGTCGGGAACTATCAGAAAAAACACAGAGTGTATCACTTATAGTCATTTCCTTGCCACCAGAGCGTTTCAAAGTGAACTCGAAAATGAAAAATGCAAAAAATTCATCATCGTTTCTCTCGAAAAGTAGGGTAGATATTTTCGAGTTTTATATGAAAATGTACGTTTTCGAAGTTACTTGATTGAATCAGAAGAAAAAAGTCGCAGTTTTCCGGATTTTAAAAATTTTCACCTGCTAAATGAGAATTTTTGAAATTTTGGAAATTTCGATTCTGCATATCTCGACCAATTGGCTCCGAATTGAGATGGGGTTTGCAGACTGGTGATCAGCGATGAGGACACTTTCTCCCTAGCACTAAAAAATCGCAATCGAAAATTTCGAAATTTTGGCCGAAAAAATCCAAAGGGGTAGACCCCCCCAAAAACGCTATATTTTGCATTCTCTAAGGAAATCGCCTGACTCTATGGGCCTTTTTGGATATGGAGGTTTTCAAACCGGTCGGGAACTATCAGAAAAAACACTGAGTGTATCACTTATAGTAATTTCCTTGTCACCAGAGCGTTTCAAAGTAAACTCGAAACTGTAAAATGCAAAAAATTCATCATCGTTTCTCTCGAAAACTAGGGTAGATATTTCGAGTTTTATATGAAAATGTAGGTTTTCGAAGTTGCTTCATTGGATCAGAAGAAAAAAGTCGCAATTTTTCGGATTTTAAAAATTTTCACCTGCAAAATGAGAATTTTTGAAATTTTGGAAATTTCGATTCTGCATATCTCGACTAATTGGTTCCGGATTGAGATGGGGTTTGCAGACTGGTGATCAGCGATGAGGACACTTTCTCCCTAGCACAAAAAATCGCAATCGAAAATTTCGAAATTTTGTCCGAAAAAATCCAAGGGGTAGACCCTCCGAAACGCTATATTTTGCATTCTCTAAGGAAATCGACTGACTCTATGGGCCTTTTTGGATATGGAGGTTTTCAAACCGGTCGGGAACTATCAGAAAAAACACTGAGTGTATCACTTATAGTAATTTCCTTGTCACCAGAGCGTTTCAAAGTAAACTCGAAAATGAAAAATGCAAAAAATTCATCATCGTTTCTCTCGAAAACTAGGGAAGATACTTTCGACTTTTATATGAAAATGTACGTTTTCGAAGTCGCTTGATTGGATCAGAAGAAAAAAGTCGCAGTTTTCCGGATTTTAAAATTTTCACCTGCAGAATGAGAATTTTTGAAATTTTGGAAATTTCGATTCTGCATATCTCGACTAATTGGCTCCGGATTGAGATGAGGTTTGCAGACTGGTGATCAGCGATGAGGACACTCTCTCTCTAGCACAAAAAATCGCAATCAAAATTCTCAAAATTTTGGCCGAAAAACCCCAAAGGGGTAGACCCCCCAAAAACGCTATATTTTGCATTCTCTAAGGAAATCGTCTGACTCTATGGGCCTTTTTGGATATGGAGAGTTTGTTGTGAGTCCCAAACTCAATACATCACAGCAAGTTGGCAAAATATAATTTTCCCGGGGCGGTAAAATTTCATTTTGCCGGGGCGGCAAAATTTCTGGCGGCGGCCCTGTCTGAAAAAGTTGGGAATTTGTCGAAAATGATAACTTGCATCTTTATTCTGAAGTTCATAGAATGTGCTCATAAAATTATGAAATTTTGAATTTGGGATGGTGAGGAAATCAGTTTGTCACTAATTTGCGTATTTGTAGAGCTCAGGTACGTAGCTAGAGGGTGCATTAAGGGGCTGAAGCCCCCCTTTCCGAAACTATCAAAATATCATGAACCTGTGTTGAAATATACGTATAAACTCGTGAATTATGTCATACTCACAGGTTTATACCCAAATTCTTATCACAACCATATGATATCGAGTGGAGAGTAGGTGAATTTCTAGAGAATTCAGAGGAGAAAGAGTCGAAAGATTGATTCGAAATCATTTTTAGATTCCTAGTGAACTAATCGAACACATTTTAAAAAACTTAATTTGGATTTTCACTCCTAGTCTCAGAAATTTTTTTAAATAACAAATACAGAAAGAAATTGTTGCCTAACATTGAACAAGAAGAAAACACTTTGAACTCTGAAGCGTTACGTTTCGGAGTCTAAATCAGACTCCTTCGTCAGACAATTTCTATTTTTCGTAGAATCGTGACAATATTTTGATTTTTTGATTGACATTTGCGAATAAATGATGAACACAGATTACTAGATGTTGATATCGTCCTTCTATTTCAAAATTCCCTGAAACCAGTTTTATTCAATAAATCCATCCAAATTTGATCTATTCCTACTGAACAATTGTCGAGATTATCAGCCTCATCCAACAAAATATAAGCTGACTCCTTGATTTTTCTTTTATAACCATATATATATTATATATATTCTTATGAAAAAGAGAGCTAAAATAATACAATAAATGTTGAAACAAAAAGTACCTAAGCTGAGGTAAAAAAGAACCATGAAGTTCCGTGATTGGAATTCTTGTGCCATTCCAATTCATCATGTGATTGCCGGTATTGGAACACACATGATCTGCTATCTGCGATCTACTAATATCTCTATTTTCTATATTATTCTTATGTTCACGTTTTTTGATTTCTAATGGTCTTGATGTTTCTCCTGTATAAGATTTTCCACAAAAACAGGAATATTGAATACAATTTCTTGATTTTTGATTCTCATTCAACGGTATAGTTTTTGTTAATAAAAATCGTAAATTATTTTTCGTTTTGAAAACAGTGCTTATGTTGAATTCAGAACCAATTCTTCTAATTTTTCCTGAAAGCTCATGAACATCAGGAATAAAATTCATTCAAATTGGTTGTTCTTGTAGGTTTGTTGTTGTTCCTGACTCTTATTATATTTTTGACGCAAAGTTGTTCTCCCCAAATTTGAAATAGTTTTTTTCATGAAATTCGTTGGATTTGATTATTCTCAAGAATATATTATTGAAATAAATTTCGTCATTTCGTATTTCAGTTGTCGATTTAATTAATTTTACTCTATTATGAATTGTTTTTGTAATACCACTTTTAACACTTACTCGATGATTAGAATGAAAATTCAAAAATCGATTTGTGTGTTTTTTTTTCTGAACGCACTTGTTTCAAAACGATTTGGAAATTTTCTCATCAAAACATCTAAGAAGGAAAGTACATCATTCTGTTCCACCTCCATTGTGAATTCTATTGTAGGTTCTTTATAATTGATATGATTGAAAAGTTTGATCAATTCTTCTCTGTCATGTTGCTTCAGAATTCAAAGTATTTTCTTCTGGTTCATTGTTAGGCAACAATTTCTACTTGTAAAGTTTTGGACCCTGACAAATCAGTGCTAAAATTTTCACGCAGGTACCTTTCTTCTATTATATTTCTAATTATTTCTTGCTAGAGAGACTGTGAGAGAAAACTCGAAGTAAGTTTTCAGTATATCTAATCAAACACAAACTCAAGAACACATTTCCTGTTATTTTTTTCGAGAGCATTGAAATGAAGAATTTGGAAATTATACAGCAATCAAGGGATTTTGATAAGATATTCTGAAATATTGATGCTGGAACAAAAAGACATCAATAATGAACATACATAGGTACAGCTTCATTAAAAACCCTGAAAAATTAATAATTAATTCCATTTCAACATGCATTCACTCTATGAATTTTTTTCTTAGATACTTACCTATTTCTTAGAACACATTCGTTGTTTAATATATTATTCAGGATTGGACATGTAGAGAGTGGTTGACAATCCGTATTAGGTGGACATAAAACCTGTCGCTTTGATGAGAGTGTTTTATATTGGGCACCTAAAAATTGAAACATTCATTTATTCAATTGTATTCGAATATATTCCAGTGAAGAGAAAATTAGAACAGGACAAATAGATACAACAAAAGTTTAAAGAATTCACATTATTGCTCTAAGTCCATTAATTCATGAAAAAACTGAACTGAAAGTATATGAAATAAGTTTCAAAATTCGCAAACTTACACAAAGGTGAAAATATCCATTAGGAAAAATTTTTTGTTTTTGATTCACCTAGGAAATTCAAGAAATAAAAATCTTGACTGAAAGTCATGATTCGCTTGGGAATTTTCATTGTGTTACATGGTTCACAAATCATATGTCTTTGAAGCTTTCTGACAAGTTTATTTGAGAAAATTTACTGAAAGTTCTCTGAATTTCAATTCACCAATTACCAAAACGTTCATGTTTATATGCCCCTACTTTTTGTGATGAATAAACCTCCAAATGAATAATCATAATAATAATCTTTCAATAAAACCTCCCACGAGAGTTAAATTTTGAGAAACACATGACATACCAACATAGGTATATACAACTCATAAAAAATATTTTCAGGAATAGTGTCATTCATCCAAATACAAAAATGACAATTATGTTGGCATATAAAAAACCAGATCACATATAAATAATAGAAAAATAACCCAACATAATATCAGTAATCGCATAAACATTTGAAGGATAATTAATGTCTTCAATGATTGGCACCTTAATTTCAAATAAAAATTTTCATGAATCAAATTCGAGACTAACAACTTAAACGACAGAAAATTACAGCTTTCGGAAACATTTTTCTACGAATACTCGGAATGACAGTCATTATCAGATCAGCGGAGTTCGACGATTCAAAATTGGTTGAAAATTAAGAACTAAGTATGTTCACTACAAATTTCCCGTAACAATATGGAAAGACATAATTGAATTTGATTATGTATCTTGGATTGCTATCTATGGGAGCGAACTTGAAACTATCAGTATTCCTTCCGTACCATCAATTCAATCATCCTTGAACTAGAAATATAAATGCAAAATTAATCGTTTGTATTCCTGTCTGATGAATTTGATCGAGACCTATCGTATTTTTGGTTTCGTCAAGGATGAAGTCAGTGGAGCGTTTTCGAAATTAGCGTTCGTAGAAATTGAAAAGAGGAATCAGGTAGTAATTCATGGTGGTGATTTATGATTACGAATCGGAATTAAATTTTTAGGAAATTCCCAAGAACTTTTGAAGAATTTATGGGCTAGTAAAAAACAAAACTCAACCGTGGTGCTATTTGAGAATTATGTCACTCGATAAATTGATGCAAAATCCAAATAACATTCACATCTTTCTAGAGAGGAAAATCTAGATAAGAAAATATTTTCTACCGTCTTATATCACTTGAGTGAACAGATCAATACCTATCGACTACCTGTGAAATCCAAATGACGATTATACATTTACCTAGATATTTCTTTCGATATTCAATAAAAAGACTTCCTACCTTTTTAAATCACCTGAGTTTAATTATTTCTTGTCTGTCAACTCAAGTCAGCTGATGATTTGTTTTCAGAAAAAAATTCAAGAATTTTATTTTCCAAAATTCCTTCTGAATATTTGAGCTATGACGAAATAGATAGATAGAGAGAGTTATAAATGAATTCTATCTACAAGTATCCACAAATACAAGAAACAATGTCAAGAAAAAACAAATATTAGCCCTATATAACCATGTTCCTGAAATGACCTGTTTTCTCAAAAAATTTTTTTAACAAGATCTTTATTATAAATTTTCACAGGCAATGAATTAAACAACCTGATACACTTATACGGAAAATATACTGTCCTTAGAATGGACATATCTGACTTCTTTAGTACATTCATGGAATTCCGCAACTGAAGTGAGTCATTTTTCCAGAAACTCAATATGATTCTTCCATTTCATATTACAGTCCTTATGAAATTCAAGAAAACCTTTCGAAGTAATTATTAGTGATTTTAAAATATTCAACATAACCAATTTAACGTGATGAACGTATAGAAATTATAAGAAAATACTGTTTCAAACTATATTCATCGATGATGCAGGAATATTTCAATAAAAAACGTTATGACAATAACCATCACTCAACCGATATAGAAAGTCCAAAAAAACACGGAAACTGAAACGATCAAGTAATCGACAGATTCAAAGTTCCAAGTACAAAAACGATCCTGGAAAATTAATTTTCTATTTGATGTATCATATTCTGTCGACAATATAGGTGCGAAGTCTACATACAATATACTCAAGGTAGAAAAATATTCAAATCATCTAGGATATCCGTAATATCTATTCTAATAGAGAAGCCGACAAATTATGTTCGATGTACCAATTATTTTCACAATCAACTCGATAGTTCAATGAAAACTTTTACATAATCAGTTACTGTAGAATCTCCATTCTTCACAGCTTATATTACATAGTTGATTCTTCATACTAATATTTTCATTGTTTGTAAAGTCAATGTTCCTACTTTTTTTGGAGAATCAATTCTTTTTAATTACCAGAAAGCAATATGTACTATAAATTGACAATTGACTTTTTTCATATCGACAGTGCCGATGGAAATTCTCTATCATATGGGAAAATTCTCAAAAATTAATTTTTCGAACATAAGATTCTTTGAATTATGGGGGGATAAAATATAAATAAAAATATATTAATATAAATTCCACCACATCCTGTAGAACAAGCAATGTTGGAATATTTCAGTCTGATCTCATTCTGTCAAATTTCATTAGATAGGAAACAGTTTTGCCAATCAATATTTTTCAAAGCGAAAAATATTAAACAATATTTAAGGCAATATTTCATTAATTTTGATGAAAATTCAGCTAATTGAAGAAAATAATAACTATTTTCATTGGGAAAATTTTAAACATCTTTGGATTATTTTTGTATAATAATCAATGTGAAAATGCAATCGAAACCGGGACAATTGAATAAAGTTATGAATGAATAAATGAAATCATCATCATTTTCATGAAAAAATACGAATAATCACGAATAAGTATTCACAAATAAAACTTCCGATAAACATATCAATATAAAACTTTTACAATGTTGACATGATCTTCCCATGAGATATCTGAAAGTTTTCATTCGAATTTTTCATGAGAATTCTAAAGAAAATAATTGTTCATTTTTCAGTGGAAATTGTATTCTGTTTGCATAGGTCACTATAATTTTAAATTTCAAATCATAAAGTAAAATAGAGGCGAACGAAAGGACTTAGATTTCTTTATTTTTCCTGTTTTCATTCAAAAGTTAATTATAAATTATCAGTATATTGTATTCATATGGGAAGTCTTTGGACTTCTATTTGAGTGGAGAATATCATTTAGAAATATCAAAGATTGATAGAAATATTTTTTTCAATAAATTAAAATATCGTGAAGCAGATGAAGTTATTTGAATATAAAATAAAAAAAAGAATTTCGAAGCGATAATTTGTTTCATCACTGTCGTAATTTTTTTTAGAAAGGAGTGTAATAGACTTACTGCCACACTGCCGTACATCCAGAACTAGAGCGATCAAAACTACAATGAAACACCTCTTATCCGCTACAGGTAAAGTCATGTCTCTGTGTTGCAACTGATTTTCCCGATGAAAATAAAGTATCGGTCTACAAACGAAATTATGATAGATATATGTATAGCCAACCGACCTTCTAAAAATCATCATACATGCGTAACGAGAAGCAGCAATCAGGTAGCTCACATCAGACCTCCCTGTTGTTGTACCTGAGCAATTGACTTAATTCCATTAACTTTCAGTACCATATACACTTGTACAGCATGAATTTTTAATTCATTTTTCACTTGAGTTCTCAGTCATTAAATGGACGCCAAACTTATCCCTGAGAACCTCTGGAATAGTTCTTGGAATTTTATATTTTGAGATTAGCTGGCCCGGCGAACTTTGTTTCGCCTCAGAGATATTCATAAAGTTGTATCAACAAAACTGGTACTTTTTCAAGTAGGAGGTAAATGAGACTAAATCAGAGTAAAAAACATACAAAAAATTCAATTTCATTGAAATATTTATGTATTACATTGTTATTTACATGAATAGACTGCACTTCATATGTGCGGTACCTTATTATTATTTAAAAATTGTCTCATTGTTGTACCTTATGATGAACCACATTTTTAGTTTTTTCGTCATAAAATTTTCCGTAGTGTTTGGAAGAAAGAGAGGTGTGATAACATGGACTCAGATGCGTTAATATTATTATTGAATGGAGTTCACCGAATTTATATCAAATATAATACTTACACGAAAACGCTATCAACCTCAGCGACATCTACTGGCGTTATTCGCAAAAAGGAAAATTTTCCTACTTTTTTTCCATTTCATCATTTTTTTCATTGTTCTAATGTATTTTATGTTAACCATACCGTAGAAGAATCCAACAAAAAAAATGTTATAACAAACAGTTCATCCAATCTTGAGTTATAAATGGTGTAACTTACAATATGGCCGACTGAGTTTTATAAATTAAGATGTTGGGAGTTGAAAATAAACTCTTGTCACAGTTCATAGAGAATAGTGAAGCCAATAACATAAAATTTGGTACATTGAATAGAATAACCAATGAATATACATTGAGAAATAGAAATATTCATTTTCAGCACCACTCTGAACTTTCACAAACGAAAATTACTTATATGATTCCTTTCCTGGAATCAAAAATAATTGAATACTCGATCGATAAATAAGAAACAACTTTAATATTAAAATGACCTATAATGATTCAATACCTTGAAAGTGGAGATGAAATTGTCCTGTACAATTAGTCCAGTCAATGGGGGCGAAAATTAAGCAAATTAGGCAATTCTATCAAGATGCTTCAATTTTAATGAAATTCTTGATATAAGCTATACTTGTCTCCCACTCCCTTTTATGCCGATTTATGCTTATTATTTTTAAAGGGTGAAAACAACCCCTTTATCCAAAATTGAAGGAAACTTGTTCTAACATGAATCAAAGTACTTCGAGACCATATAATCCACCCTCTTTCAGCATAAAATGTGTAAAAATGGGGCTTTATCAATATAATTAATTAATTTCAAACAATTTTATAACGGTATTTCGGATCAATATTAGTTTTAGTAATTTTTATTTTTCATTCCCTCAAAGCAACTCCTATCTGTTCAAATCAAGAAAAGGAAAGTATCATTCAAACATTTCATTTATTCATAACTTTATTCAAGTGAAATTAATTCTTTTTATGTCAAAAAATTAATCTGATTCGTTAATTATTTCTTCATCTTTGCCGAAGATTGGACAACTGTTTTGGCAGTTAACACTTGCACATTCCCCACATGTTGCGTTACAAAGAAGAATCAGTTTTCTGCAGATACATAACGCATTGCATCTGTTTTTGCAATTACAAAAAATTTTCACCAATTTTTGTGTTGCAGGTGTTTAATGCATTTTTCGTATATGTTATTTTCTGTAATTTACGGTATCATGCCTCCTTATCTATAACATGTCGCTGATCAATATTCTGGACACTCCAAATGCTCTACAATATCTAAACTAAAATTCATGTTTTTAGGAGAAAGAATGAAAACCCTCCCCTGAAAACACATTTATTATTAACAACGTTTCTTCAAATCATAATTCATTATGAAAACTTTCGCAAAAACATTTCGAAGGATTGTGAACGAGATATTCTTGATAATGGAATATTTGTTGGGGCATAATAATTTCCCAACATTTTGAAGGATTCATAATCAGATGTCGCACCCTAACCAATATTTCCAGAATTCCAGAAAAAAGTCAATTAATTTGATTTACCTTTTCGGCCTAAGTTGTATTTGTATTTGCATGAGTCGAACTCTTTATGACTCAACAAACAGAATTTGAAAGCCATTAATTTAGTCGAATTGCCTGGGCAGTCTCTATCTACGAAAAAAGTTATCACAAGTAACAATGAACGTTCATATTCTGATAAATATCATTTGGAATAGTATTTCGACGATGGATTTTATTTAATAGTCCTCGAAGTTGGAAGAACGCCATCAATTAATTACAAGGAAATCAAACAATCAGAAGCCCTATCGACATAGTTGTTTATACTCAATACAAGTGGTGTGAAATGCATTGATATCCTGTCCACGAGTTGACAATTCTAAAACCAGTTTTTCATGTCAAAACAAAAAACACATGGACTCATCACTCATTATTTTTCTCATACTACGAAAAATGGGCTAATCTATAATTATCAACAAATCAATTGTCAAATCAACATACGATTAATCTTGTTCAAACTCTGAGATATATGTGAATCAGAGATTTAAATTTTTTTGACTAGAACTACCGAAGAATGAACATTATTAGAATTCATTCATTACTTGATAGTTTGTAGATCATAATCATCATAAGCCAGTCTCAGAAATCCACTGAAGTTTCAAATTTGTTTTGCTTAGCATTTCAGGAAGTTCGCAACTATAAAACGTGCGCAACTATAAAATTTCAGTTCAACGTAGAATCTCACAATCTAAGTATAGGAGTGTGACGTACCATTTGAAAGTATATTCAATTTTTTTTCAGTATTTCTTAAAATATACAGGGCAACCCATTCAAAAAAATTAATATTAATCATTTTTTTATGTCTCGATAAACCATCTAATTTTTATATGAGAAAAACGTGTTTCGTAACACCTGCATGATGCATAGAGTCTTAGCATTCCTCATACGAAATAATAATTAAGTTATGGATGTTTAACCAAACCTATGTTGTTCACACAAAAAAAAACAAATCATTCAAATACTCATGAATCGCTGAAGATGAATATGAGGAAGTGATACCAAATTGATCGTGTTACTACGATGAATAGAAGAGGGCAATAATATACAGGGTGTGTCATTTGAAATATCAAAGAAGTCACTACCGCAGCACGGAAAATACTTCAGCTCGATAGAGCATATATGTTGTCCAAGATAATTTTCAATGAATTTTTGCTTTCCGTTTGCCGTAAACATCTAACGTACCATCGACCGTGGATCACCCTGTATGGAGGGTGAATTTCTCACTAACAGCATGTTTTTGTCAGTCCAATTATCCATATCGATAATTCGATCCTTAATTGTTTTTTGAAGAAGACAGTTTTTTTGATAAACATCCCCTTTATTATTTCCGAGGAGTTTCTGAAGAATTTTTTATGAGAACCTTAACGCTACCTCATCCGATATGTCAAACGAAAATTACTGAGAACTCTTTAGGCCTAAATTACCCTTATATTTACATGACACGAATTTATTATGACTCCACAAACAACATTTAAAAGCCATTCATTCATCGTCTTTCAGCACAATCGTAAAAATGATGTTGCAAATGAACGTGTCAATCCTGATAAATATCATTTTAGAAAAGTATTTCGATCTTGAACGCTGTTTGGTGATCCTTGAAGATAAAGAGAACGACATTGATTACAAGGGAAATCTTCAAACAGTCAGAATCTCTTTTGGCAGAAATGTACAGAATTATTTCAACGGTATAGAAGAAGTAATTTCCAACTTTGAAATCGGTTGCAGAGAATTCGTGATAGACACTGGTGAGCCAGCCGAACTGTTAGAGTATATCGAAGAACAGATAAGACACAGTCTTGTTAGATACAATGAAAGAAAATACCTAATTATCATAAGGGAACAATTAGAAAATTTCCAAAAAAAATTTATGAAAGTCGAGTCTCTTCGATTTATCTCTGATGTACTTTTTCTTGTTAAAATTAACCCAGGGAAATTCCAACTTTGGTCCTTCGATGTCGTTGGCGATGACGATGCAATCCAATTTTATCTGGTGGATTCTTGGTTCACCGGAAATCATTCGTTTCTTGAAGGAAATAATCTAAACAGAAATAGACTTCAGAACCAGCATGGAAGAATTTTGAAAATGGCTTGTTTCTCCTATCCACCTTATACCAATTGCGGTATGTACCTGCAACACAAGTTAAAAAATGTTATATTCGACACATGTCTCATTTGAATGCTTTTGAAACATAGATGAATTCAAAATAGTAATCATCGAAATGAATATCATTTTCAATTCCCAGGCTCAGAGATCTTTTATCATGAGGTTGGAGAAATGATATTAGATTTTGTCACTGAGATGAGAGATATACCGGTTTCTGCCTAGTTGGGCTCATCAGTATCCCGTACATCTCAGGACAAAATCTTCATAAAAAACTTCAGAATTTGAAGCAATTGGTTGTGAAGTAATGAGTAAAATATTATACGAAATACTAAAGTGGTGACATCTAATTGCGCCAAATTGAAGTTTCATATCTCCAATCAAATGCAAAAAAAGAAATCTGTACTTCCTCTTTCACTGAATGAGATTTTAGCAGTGGCTCTATTCAGGGCCCGCTTGCTAGTTTCTTAAAGTGATGGAAAAAGCCCAATTCTTTTTGCGACTGTGAAGCCAAGTATTTTTAAGAAAAAGAAAATTCTTTGCCTTTACGGAGGCCACATCGAGAATATTTTTGAAACATAGGTGAATTCAAAATAGTAATCATCGAAATGAATACCAACCCCTTAACATCTGGACAACCCCTCATGAACGAAGTCACTTTTATTACAAAAAAGGCAAAGATCATATAGGGTTGTCTATTTCACTGATATGAAGGTCAATTTATCGGTTTTCCATGGAAAGAAGCGTTCAATTTCACCTGAAGTTCTACTCGTTCACACTGATTCCACCGCAACAAATTTTCCTTAATAATTCCTCATTTCCAGGTCAGGATAGTCAACGGATTGGATATTACGGCACAGAACTGAAGTTAGTCCTGGAATTCTGCAACCTACGCAATTTTACACCAAAATTCGTGTATAACACCATCGAAGAGGAATACTGGGGGACACTACACCCAAACTGGACAGGAAAAGGACTCATGGGGATAGTTTTGAGAGATGAAGCAGATATAGCATTCTGTAGGTTTATCATATCTTTATTACTGGTTCTCCATAAAAGAAATAACACTATATTCGTGCGATGAGTTGTTAAAAATATCTTGTTGGACTACGAAATGTATGTTTTCCGAATAACCAATCAACTAGCTGACCCGGCAGACTTCGTACTGCCTCAATCGATAAATGAAAAAAAACTTCAATATCATAATAAACTGTTATGGTGTAATATCTTGAAAGTGGACAAAATTGTCTTGTACCGTATATGTTGCGCCAAATGATGTCGTCTGGAAGCTGTTATATTTTTCAATGTTGGCCAAGAAATGTATTGGATTTTTTGAGACGTAAATATTTTAGGAGAAATACAAAAAAATACAAAAGTAAGAAATATACAAAAAATTTAATTGCATTGAAATGGGTTTGTTTGAATGGCGAATTTGAAGAAATTTCATGGGCATTCAGAATTCAGAACTCAGAAATTAATAAAGACATGGAAAACCTGAAAATTTGTTTTGAACTATTGCTTTTTGAATGGTACACCCTTTGAATGGTATTTTATTCTTCTAATCGCTAGAGCTCTTCTAATATAAATATTTTCTTCATTTCAGTATCGTAATGAGTATCGTAGTGCTGTAATAAAACTCATTAAAGCATTGTTTTCAGTATATTTTTCATTGTGTGGTCAGCAATGACATCAGATCCTCTCAATTCTCAAATCAAATCAATTTAAACTCCATAATCCGTCAAATTCCGTGAGTCACACCAACTACCAAGGTAAAAATACAAAAGTCACTAGATGAATTTTTATTTGCTTTTCGTGAGTATTTCACAAAAATTGACTGAAATAGAGAAAACATCGTCTAATACTCGTTGCAGAAGGCAATTCCAACACTCATGCTTTCGAATAGAAGAATGGGAGCTCATTCTGCAACTTGTTTCAGAATATACTTTTATTGAGGGTTATTGAGGCAATTTTGGAAAAATATAGATCGTTTCTTCCAAATCTGGGGCAGCTGTAGAATGCCACACGATAACGATGCGATTTTTTTTATATCAAAGGAACCGTGGATAGAAAAACAACTGATATCTATTTTTTTATATATTAACTTGAAGGGTTTTCCTTACCATTCATGGAATATATTTAGTTTTTCCACTATAAATGCTGAAATTACGCTCTTTTATATGTTGCAGAGAGGCCATATACCCTTTATATTACGAATATCCCCTATCCCCATGAAAGGTGTCCAAGGAGGTTAAGTAGGGAATATCAGGAGGCCATAGAATAGAACTTTGATATAAAGAAATCACAGCAATAGTTCACAACGAATAACTGAATTTTGAATGTCCATGGAAAATACTTCAAATTTGCACATTTAAACGTTTTGTACGACCAATACTAATTGATATAGCTGTTGAGTAAAATCTGAACAATCACCTACATTGGTATTCATACATCAAAAAAATTTTCTTCATTTATGGGGAACAACATTTTTAGTTTTTTTTCCGAGAATGCGAGAATAAATAGGGCAGTTTGCTGATTGTCCATTGTGAATAGGCAACTCAAAATACAAGGTGATTGTTTATATTGCCATAATAATAAAATCAAGATTGGTTCGTCACATTTATTTCTTCATAAACTTTGCCGTAGTATTCGGATGAAAGAACGGTGAAATAACACATGGATTAATATTATCAGAAAATGTTGTTCACTGAATGAATATCAAATATAAAACATTCTCGAAAACGCTAATAACCGCAGCGACATCTACTTCTACAGAAACTTGCTGGTACGTCATGGGTGCTGACCCGACTACTCTTCGCACAGCAGCCCTTGCCCTGGTTTTTTCCACCCCTGAATATTGTTGCCCTGTTTGGCCCAATATAGTGTTCATGTTCAGAAAATCGATGTACAGCTCAATTTTTCAATGAGAATAATTACTGGAACCATCCGATCTACACCAATCCAATGGCTACCAGTGCTATCAAATATAGTTCCTCCCCATATTCGAAGACAGTCTGCAACTTGGAATTCTTGGAATAAATTCAATTCATTTCCGGATTCTTTTCCAATACTTTCCTACGTTCCAGAAAATAGAATTCCACGACTGAAATCTCGTAAACCTATTTGGTCGAATAACTTTCTGAATTCGAACTTCAGCTACCACGAAATCTGGAAATCCGAAATGGGATGTATGTTCTTTATCTAATAAAGATCTAATATCTGATCCATCGAATAAAGTTCCTGGTTTTAACCTTCCCAGGAGAATATGGTCCCTTCTTAATCGAATAAGAACAGGTCATGGTCGTACCAATAGCATGCTTTTCAAGTGGAATTCGGTTGATAGTCCTAATTGTGAATGTGGTGAATCAGAGGAAACAGTTGAACACCTAATTAATAATTGTTCGATTTATAAATTCCAAGATGGCATTAGAGTCATAAATAATATATCAAACTCATTTTTGCAATGGGTTGAAAATTTCAGATCGATTTGATGAAGTATAAATTGAATTTTCTTGCTGTTCTGTCTTTTTTTTATTTTTAGGTTGGAGTTTGTGTTTGGAAATCCTTCCTCCGAAACCGTCCCGCTGATCGTGATATCCTTCATATAGAATATTCAGATACAACAATTTTATTTTATTTTTTTAACGGGGAGACAGGATTTTTCGGCTGAGGTTTTTTCCCCTGGCTCTATAGTATCGTATGATACTGGTGATGATAGTATCGGATGATACTATAGTATCATACGAAGAATGTTGTGGTAGCCCGTTCCTTTTTTTACCTCAGCTTAGGTTCTTTTTGTTTCAACATTTATAGTATTATTTTAGCCCTCTTATTCAAAAGAATATATAAATATATATATATATATATATATATATATATATATATATATATATATTCGCAAGAAAAAAAAATATTTCTTATTTTTCCATTTCATTAAATTTTCAGGGTTTTATGGTATTTTATGTTGAGCCCGCGCTAGAAGAATCCAAAAAAAATCTTTTATAACGAACAGTTCATTCAAACTTAGTGTTACCAACAATGTGGCCGACTTAGTTTTACATATCATAAGATAAGATAAGATAACCCTTCGTTTTGGAATTAAAGTCGTCTATATAAGCTGAAAAATTTTCTCAAACATAATTCACAATATTAACATTCTTTCAAATAACCAGGCTCAAGTCATTATGGTAATTTCAGCTAGCACATTTTGTTTCAGCGGCATTTTATGTTTGGGAGTTCGTTAATCATTATTTGGATATGTCTATGCCTTATATAAGAAGTGGAATCACATGCTTGGTTCCGAAGCCAAAGTGAGCGTTTTAATTATGAACTCGACTCTCTTGAACTGTTTCAATTTTCTAGGATCCTAGAAGGATGGATTACCCCACTCCTGTCTTACAAAGTTACTTTATGGATTATTGTCATCATCAACTTTGTACTAAACGTCCTTTTTTTTGTACATAGTAATCCTGAGTTCGGACAGGAAATTAGAAATGTGAGCATTTGAAGAAAAATACTGCAGTTTTATTACATACACTTTTCAGGAAAACGCAGTCATCCTCTGGTGATCGTCATGCTTTCTTTGAAAGCTTCTGGGTACTTTCAAAGATTGCCTTAGGGCAAACTCATCCAATTGGAAATAATACTTTCAGGGTTGTGGAAAGAATTATATTCGGCATATTATTTCTGGCTTATTTGATATTGAATTCCACGTATTTCAGCGGATTAGCAAGCATTATGACCCTTCCAAGGTGACTTCATTCATTCCAATAACTAGAATTTACTTTAAGTGTTTCAGGTATGAGGAACCTATAGACACTTTGTCAAGCTTAGCAAATTCGGATGTTGAGATATTGGGACTTTTCGATGACTGGATTCTATCGATCAAGAAAATAGAGGAAGTAAGAATGCTCACATGATTTTTAATGGGCGATTGATTAAATCTTCCACAGGAAACTTATAAACTGATTGTCGAACATTACAGAGCTGCTCCTACGAATGATCTGAGGGAACTTTCTAAACAAAATAATTATGCATTTTTCATGGAACGTCTGCCGTATAGTAAGCACGTCCTATGTATTTTCATTCATGTTTGCACAAAATCTAATAATCCGAATTATTATCCACAGATAACTATGGTATAAATGACTTCATGAAAGATGATGTGATTGAAAATTACCATTTGATGAAAGATGACGTCTATTGGGAATATACAGAGTTTTTCCTTCGAAAGAGCTCTGCGTTAGTTCCAAGTTTCAACATTTTCATTCTGAGGGTACTGCAATCCGGACTGACATCCTACTGGCAGAAAGAGGTATATCGGTCGATCCAATAAAAAAATATATAGGCAAATGTTGACCTAGACTTTGATTCTAGGCTGTATATCGTTTCATGGATCCTAGTGTGCAGAGAATTGCTACAACGATGGAAGACAACACAATGAAACAAGACGGTGTAATCAAGTTACAGATTTCCCATATCGAAGGTTCATTCGCTTTGCTCTTCATTGGCTATTTCTTATCGGCTACAGCTTTCTTCATAGAGAAACTAATTCAAGTCAAATGAGCTAACTTCAATATACACAAATATTCTTCATTGATGGCTGGGGTTTATTTTTTCCCGATCTAAATGTTTATACCTATCGATTAAAATCTCTATAATGAATAATCTATCTATATTTCTATTGGAACATCAGCTTTAGTTGTCAATGAATTCATCGATGTACACCTTATACAATGTTTGCTATAAATTTCGCGTTTTCCCGATTGAAAACATGAAGAAAGTCTTGAAGCCACTTTGAATAAAGTCTTTATCTCAGATTGTGAATTCCTGATAACTTCAATCTCAAAATTTCAAATATGACAAATTCAATTGAACGATTTTGAAGAATACTTCGATCATTTAAAAGAAACTCATCCGATTTATTTGAAATATTTCCAGTAACCCTTTGGATCGTACTATGTTTTTCAGAATGCATCGATATTCCCCTAATTCGTTGAAATTTTATCGACAAAAATTAATTTATTTCCATAAATATCATATAATAATTTTTCGATCAAGAAATTTTGATTAGCAGAACTGCTTTCCTGTTTTTTGTCTCATAAATTTGACGAACTATGGCTGAGGCCAACATGTATTCAATAAATATTACAAATGGGCATGATTAATTTTTTTCGAAAACTTGTAAAACAAAAGAAAATTTTTCCAATTTGTATTTTTTTGTAATATTGCCCGACATCATTTTTTCATCCTTGTTTCATTTGATCTGACTCTCTTCTATCTTTTAACTGGCGTTCAATATTATTTCGAACACTGTCTATAATTGGGTTTGATGGAGATCCAATATCATTTCAATAAAGAATTCATTCTAGAGTTTGAGGCATCCAAGCCTTCAGACTTATTTAGTCAGTATCGAAATGTTCAATTTCCATTTTTGAATCAGACACAATCGTCATGAAAACGCACCCTGAACTGTGAAATTTAGAACATAGGTGATGTCCTAATAATATGTAATGATTTTATAATTACCCTCTCCCCCCTTTCTCGACGCCAGTGGAATGGACTAATTTGAATCAGGATTCAGAAGGATTGGGTATTGAAAATAATTGCCTTTCTCAAATAAAGAACAATGCCACATATATGAATGTTCTGTGGAAATGAACCCTGTGACAACTTGACATTCAGATAAGTCAAAGTAAACGTCAGGTTTGAAGTTTAACAGCTGATTAGTTGATTAGTTATGGCGTGTCCTCAATGTTCAGTAATGAGCAATTTAATTTCATTATCGTAAATTGAATCAAATCCGTCTTCTTCCCTGGCTGGCAGACTCAAATCTTGAACAATCCACAATTGGTAATATTGAGACACTGATACCAATCAACCGTGATCGCAACCCATGAAACACGCTTAGTATTGCTGATGCACAATCCAACAATAAAAATATTCAATGACTTATTAATTTAATGGAAATTTGAAGCATGTGACTATGATATTCTTTCTAATTTGTTGAAATTCCGTCTAATAAGCTCGAAAATGAGTTCGTTACAGTTGAAACTCTAGTGTATTTTTAAAGAAGTTAATTTTAAAATTAAAATGCCTGGTACTAGTCTAGTTGTGCCAGTTGTTTTGTGGGGTAAACACCCTCCGACACACTGTATATCTTGCATATTCCTCTCTAATGATCAGAAGACTCTAGCAACTGGATGCTATGATGGTCAAATTTGTTTATGGTAAGTTTCTTGACCTAATTAAAAAACTGTATTCATTTTTCTGCATTTAAAGGCAAGTTGATCCTGATACTCTACAAATGACACCAAGATGTTTACTGGTTGGGCATACAGCTCCTATACTCTGTATCACCAAAGCATCTATTGTACAAGATAATAATTATATTGTATCAAGTTCAGAAGCTGGGGAAATGTGTTCCTGGGATCTAGTTGATGGAAAATGCCGCGAGGTTAAAAAATTAACTCAAGTTCATACAAATATGCAGGTTCATATTTCTGGTACTTATGTTGACTTTCATTAATTAAAGAATGTTTCAAGACCTATCATATGAACAACTGTGCTGACGTTAGATTATTCTGTAATGGGTACTACCCCGAAATTATGGTCATGGATCCCTATAATTTGGAGGTATTATTTATGTTATCATCAAGACAAAACCCTGACTGGATAAGTGCTTTACATGTAGGTGATAATGTGTGAGGTATGCAACAAATCGTTTATATATAAACTGCTTATAGGTTTTACGTCCAGTGAAGAGAAAAGAAGATGTTGTTCTCGCAATAACAACCACTGGCATGGTGAAAGTTTGGACATTACTCGGAGGAGAAAACAAATATTCAGATCCTATTTACGAAAATGAAAGTAAACAAATCAAACCCTTAAATGCTGTTTGTATTGTTTGTTGTGCGTATAACCAAAGAACTGTTCTTGTGGTCTGTACTAAGTATTGGCAAATTTATGATGCAGGTAAATATTTTTTTTAGATTCATATACTTCTTATGAAAAAATATCAAAGATGTGAAATAAGGGTAGACTTCTTAAATCTCGTTATATCATTGAACATAATCTAGTTTTTTCTGAATACATACATTTACTTCTTGAAAGATTATGAAAGTTCACTGTCTTCATATACAGGGTGTTTCAGATTAAGGATCCGTAAATTTGGGATCTTAATCCTCAGATGATTTCATATATAAAGTTCCTATGAACTTTGGGTCTCTGATGCACTTTTTCTGAGATACAGGGTGTTCAAATAAAAAAAAATTGTTTCATGAAATAATTTTTAAACCGTACACGATCTCTGTTTGCGTTTTGGCACGTTATGAGTACCTATTAAGATACATCTTTTTCGATACTGAACGATGTTTAATTTCACCAGTGGCGTCCGAGAAAATTCGGTGAAACAATTTGTACGCCAATGATATTTTTCAAATTTTGAATTAATTTAGTAATAACCATATGATTCGCAGTAGTAATTGTCCCTTGAGTTTTTTACCTGCAACGATTATTTGATCAGACCAAAACATAAACGAAAAGTTCATAGACATTGGAAATAGTCCATTTGACTCGAGTAAATATTCAGTCAGTATCAACAATGACATAATAGTAATTTTTACCTTCCAAGAATGCATAAGTATAATTTCTCATTTTGATAGGTGACTTCAGTGTACTGTGTTCCTATTTGGCACCCAGAGGAGAGAGATGGATGTCTGGTGATTTCATAGCAATCGATCGAATCATAATGCTATCAGATGCTGGCAAAGGTTACCTTTACAAGTTGCCCGCAAAGTAAGTAAGAGGAAAGATGATAAAAAATTTTATCTCAGGAAATTCTTCTCTATCTATTTTGATAAACTCGAAAATTATCAGTCCTTATGTGTTTTGATTACATAATTTAACAAATGTGGTCACATGGAATAATGTTTGACAATTTTATATCAGCGAGTAAATATCGCTTTTGGTTAATTATCTTGTGGATTTATCAAATATCAATTAGCTCCCAATGTACACATCAACAATCTATACTGGAGTAACCTTGATGGTTATTTTAATTTAATGAATCCTCATTTCATTGTTACCATTCATCTCCCTTGAATTTTTCCATTACTATTAATGTCAGTATTCTTAGGTATAAGTATATTTTCTTGTTTTCATTGAGAAAAGACTATTCTCTCATCAATGTTATCAATTGAAAATCTTTTTAATCTTTAGATCATTCTTGCTGAAATATTTAAATAATGATAGTTCTTGTTTCGAAATTACGAGAAAAATCAGGTTCTGATAAAATGTTCCACCTATTCATGCAATTCTTAATAATTAGCATTTTTGATTTATGGATCAATTCAAAATAGTAATTATTAAAATGAATACCATTTTCAATTCTTTCATCTCAAAATATACTCTATTTGGCATCACTAATGAATTGGGTCTTTACATCAATTGGAGAAACTTGCATGGGGGCTCTGATTAGAGGCACTGCTAAAATCTCCTTGAGTGAAAGAGGATTATGTGGTATACTTGTCCCGAAAAATGCACTGCGCATGCGCGAAAATCCAACCTCAACTATTTCCAAATAGTCATATTCACTTGTCAAATATATTTTACAGATGTGAAAAAAGTAACATCACCTTTCCTCTATTTGTCAAATTCTGGGTTTGCTCATGCGCAGCTGGTTGAATGGGCCAATGAACATGGCAACTAGATTGCATCAATAAGCATTTGATAAAGTCATTAAGAAATTAATGATACATTTATGAGTGAAATTTATTTTATTTTGAGGGGCATCCACCATTAAATATAAGCATGATGTTTGAAAAACATTAATTGCATTATTAACACAGAATTTGAGGTTTAAATGTTTTTGATGATAGATTTCAAGAAAAATAAAAACATTTTGTATCTACAGGGTATCCCAAATTGTTTGATTTTGGCTGTTTCTGGTACTTCTGGACTAGATAGGTAAAAACGTTTAAAGGAGTAATGGGCTCGATTTTTTTGAAAACGCCATTTATGAAAACTGTTTCACAATATCTTCATTTGTTTTAAAGATATAACAATTTTTTCGATTTAGATGTGCCACAACTTTTTCATTTTCGAGAATATCTGAAAAATATAAAAACTATCAACAAGCACTTTTTCACTGGGAATAAGACATTATTTTAATTTTTTTTTATCTTTAAATTTTTTTTTGTAATAAGATGAAAAATAATTGAATATTGTTTTTTATTTCCGGTGAAAAAGCGCTTCTAGAAAGTTTAAATCGTTTTCAGATATTTCCGTGAATGAAGAAGTTATGGCACATTTTCGAAATCGATAATTTTTCAAAATAAAAAAAATTGAGACATCGTGAAATAGTTTTCACTAATGGTGACCTACAGTAAAAATCAATCAATTTCGGATACCTGTACATATGCCGGATATAATTAATATCAACAGATAAAGACTTTTTAGATCTGAAGCTGATTTTATGGAATTAATGATCAGCATTTCTCGTCATGTACACAGAGTTTATGAGGAATGAATTTTAGATTTCAAGATATAGAAATCTTTGCATGGAATAATTAGAGTTTTTTATTTGTAATAGTATTCAGACGATGACATAAATTCTTAATTGAGCTTTCAAAGAACAGGAGTGAAAATTCATTGATTATTTTTTGTTCCTGTTTTCATTCTGAATCTCCACTTTCATGAAACTTTTGATAATTGAGATTGTTGTCAATTCAAATGTTCTTGAATGAATATGAAGATTTAATTACTTCAAATCTGTCTTTGATTCCACAAACGTTTTATTTTCTAGAAGTCTCAGGATGAAAAATCTGAGGTAAACACATCACACTGAAACAGTATATTCAATATATCACATAATTTGGGTTTTTTTCAGAATTACTCAACTCTGCTTGCTCTTTTTCTTTCTCCCTTTTTCCAACAAGAGTTTTTTTATATTGGCATTATGTGAAAATGGCTTTATTTTGTAATATAGTCTTTGTTATTGCTTTGAAAAATGCTGTTTTTGAAAATAACATTCGAATTTGCAGTAGTGTTTCCTGATAATAAAAATTTCCACAAACCAAGTACAGAGAGTGATAGTCCATTCCTTTACTGTTTGCTCAGTCAACCTGACAATAAGGTAAATTCTCAGTTTCCTTTCATTCTGATGTTCTCCTCGAATGTTTACTTACAGACTCTGTCATGTCCTCCTGCCATGAGATTTGTCACTACTCAGAAACAGAACAAGCAATGCCGGTACCTACTGAGAGGCGATTCAGAGGGTTATATCTTGGCATGGAACATTCCGGATATCTCAGAGGCCCAATTGGCTGAAATCAGAAATCACAAACCTCCGCAACCTGTTAAAATGAATGCATCCCTCATGACCAGCCTCTCAGAGGCTTGGGAGAATGTACGACCAAGACCTGTTGGTATTTTGGACCAGTTAGAGAAACATGAAGGTCAGAGTGAGTAGCTGCTGAGCAAATTGGAGAATTTGAACTAATTTGATGAATTTAAGGAGTGAAACTTACTGCAAGTATATATCTACCAACCCAGTGTAGGCTTGTTGTTGGAAGAGAGGATGGAACCATAATAATTGCTCCTGCTGTTCAAAGTATTATGCTCCAGCTTCTGCATGGAAATCATCAGAACTATCTAGGTATGACAACAATTTATGAAAGAAAATAGTATTTCGGAGGTTTTCATACAATCTCTTTGGAGAATTTGCTTTTTACTAAGGCTTTGATTTTATGAATAAGAGAATGCGTTCATGCCAAGTGTGTTAAGAGGGTATTTGACATGGCTAATACTAGGGATAAACGAAAATTTCATGGTAATCTCAATATACAGGGTGTACCAAGTTCGCCTATTAGGCGTTTCTGGCGAACTGGACCTATTTGAAATCTCAAAATTGGGTTTATATTATTGTTTGACATTATCTTCCGATCTAAAATATTCTTGGAGCCTGACCACTTTCAGTTATACAGGGAGTGAAAAATTTTAAAAACCTTTTTTTTTTTGTTTTCGAATTTGATAGAGTATGCATTTCTGAATACATTCGTACTCAAATCGTTGCATTCGTCGAAATACTTCCCAAAATATCGAGAAAAAGCTGACGAAAAAAGGGAGATAAGTGTATTCGGTATCATGTTTGTTATTCCTAACCTGGATATCGTAAGCACAAACTGTTTTCACATTTTTGGAGGCGAAGGCTGTGGATATATTGTACATTTTCAGAATTTTGAAAAACCCGTCACAGGGTGTTCCTAATGTTGATTCAAAAATTGGGATCAAGATTGACCCATAACTTTCGTTTTTCAAATTAGAACCTTTTTTTTCATTATTGCGTTGAATTGTGCGAAGAAAAATGATTATAATGTTTCAACATGTTAATGCTCCTAAAATGTATAATTCTGGATTTATTCAGAATTCCCTGATTTCATGTCGTACGTAAAGTCAAATTCATAGAATCTGTTTCATATCAACAATGACCTTGGTCATAGAAGATAAATTACTCAAATAACCTACTAGTGACTTCTTCTTTCCTGAATTCATTTATCATTGTTGATGTCAAACAGATTTTACAAATGAAAACAGAAAGTCCCGAATAACTCAAGAATTAGTAATTTTAGGGGCATCAACATGTTGGAACATCATCATTTTTGTTCGCAGAATCCAACGCAATCATGAAAAAATAGGGTTCTAATTCGAAAAACGAAAGTTAGGAGCCAATTTTGATCCCAATTTTTGAACCAACATCCGGAACACCCTGTGACAGGTTATTCAAAATTCTGAAAATGAAGAATATTTCCACAGTCTTCGCCTTCGAAAATGTGAAAACAGTTTGTGGTTACGATATCTAAGTTAGGAATAACAAACATAATACAGAATACACTTATCTCCCTTTTTTCTTCAGTTTTTTCTCGAAATTTTGGAAAATATTTCGACGAATGCAACGATTTGAGTACGAATGTATTCAGAATTGCATACTATATCAAATTCGAAAACAAAAAAACAGAAAAAAAAATTTTGAAATTTTTTTTCACTGCCTGTAAGTTGTTAGGCTCCAAGAATATTTCAGATCGGTAGATAATGTCAAACAATAATATAATCCCAATTTTCAGACTTCAAATAGGTCCAGTTTTCCAGAAACTCCTAATAGGCCGTCGAACTTGGTACACCCTGTATAACAAATGGACTCAGATGCATTCATAGAAAAGGTAGTTAACCGAATTATTATCAAATATAATACTTTCACGAAAACGCTATCAACAGAAGCGCAAGAAAAAAAATTATTTCCTATTTTTTTTCCATTTCATAAAATTTCTCAGAGTTTTAATGTATTTTATGTTAACCTCGCCGTAGAAGGAACTAACAAAGAATCTTTCATAACAATCAGTTCATCCAATCCTGAGTTATAAATGGTGTAACCAACAAAATGGCCGACTTAGTTCTATATATGTATGTATAATCTCGAATCTATTGGAAAATTTGATGGAAATTAAATGGCACTTCAATCAAATGGAAAAAGCCCAAGTAACTACCTGACCTATTTTCAGAACACTTTTTTCAGTAACTCGCATATTGCAGCAATCTGGAGCAGAGTAGAGCATGATGAAATCTCTACGTTGTCATAACAGATATACTATATAAACTGGTGCCAATTTTCGTTTAACATGAAGTTCTCCCATTTTAGGTGATACACAATAAATACTTTAAATGCTCGACTTTTCCTTCGATAAAAAGTCTTCAGTTAATTCAGTAGCCCTACAAACTTTCTGAATTCTTCCCAGATACCTACTGAAGAAAGCAGAAATATCTTTTCTCTAATTATGTGTCAAACAAAACATTGTTAGAATATTTCATTCTAATTTCATTCAAACACTGTTTTCAGTAATATTTATGGATGATATGTTGGCCTCCTGCCACAGATTTATTTGACATCTGTCAAAACACAGATTTATCTGACATCTGTCAAATATCATGTGATAGAAAACAGTTCTGCCAATCAATATTTTTCAAAGCAAAAATTACTAACGTTATTCACGTCAATATTTCATGAATTCGATAAAAATACCGCGAATTAGAGAAAATAATGTATGAAACATGCAGAAGGCTCATTCTAATACTCGTTCATTCTAGAATTCGCCACTTCGTGGCTCAATTTTTAATTTTGAACTTGTATCATAAATTGAAGAGTTACTTGTCTGGTTTTAGACTTCCATTGTGATCTCAATAATTTTTCTTCTGCAGATTGGCCTTCTCATCAGATCTTATCAGGACACGGAGGAAGGGTGAATTGTTTGCTTTACCCTCACAGTCAACACTCAAGATACGATAAGAACTTTTTGGTGTCAGGTGGTGTTGATTTCGCAGTTTGTTTATGGGATTTGTACTCTGGCACACTTCTTCACAGGTTTTGTGTTCATGCTGGAGAAATTACACAGCTTTTGGTACCGCCCAATAACTGCAGCGTAAGTTATTCATCGGCACCAAACGACTTTGATTGATTTTGTTGTGAATTCCAGAATCGAATACAGAAATGTATATGCTCTGTAGCGTCAGATCATTCAGTCACATTGCTCAGCTTGACTGAAAGGAAATGCGTGTGTCTGGCTTCAAGACATCTTTTTCCTGTAACCACCATAAAATGGCGACCTCTAGATGATTTCATCATCATAGGTTGTTCTGATGGTACTGTCTATGTATGGCAGATGGAGACTGGTCACCTTGATCGAGTACTTCAAGGTGAAATTTTTATTTTTCAAACTTTTAGGGTAACAATGCATCGAACTTAATAAAACTACATTTTCTATTCATTGATAGGCATTGCAGCTGAAGAGGTCCTATATGCTTGTGAAGAGAACGAAGCTCATAATATGTCCTCCGATGTTGGTTTGGCCAATCCCGCAGTTCATTTCTTCAGGTAAATAGAGTGGAATCTTCAACTTTTAAACATCACTATCCCTTAACTGGTATGGTGCTTTAAATTTACGTTCAGGGTATGGTAGGGTCAATTTTGACCCTGTGTATTTTTTCTGTCAAGTTTAAAAAAATTTAGTTTTTTCTTCACCAAGAATTTCTCTTTGATAATCAAACTACACAGTGAAAATGAACTTATTGTAATTCAAACATATTGAATGACTGAATAATAAACTTTTCAGAAATTGCGGCAAAATACTAATTTATATCTTTGGGAAAAAACAACTACGAAAATGATCCATTTAGCTCGTATAACGCTTTAGTATGAGTTCCTTATAAAGTATATGCTAGTAAAATATGAAAAAACGAAATCAGGAAAATTCTAACAAATATGTTTTCCAGACACTACGGCAAAATACTAATTTATATCTTTGAGAAAAAAAAGCTACGAAAATGATGAATTTTAGCTCTAATCAAGCTCTAGTATGAGTTCCATAAAAAATATATGCTAGTGAAATATGAAAAAACGAAAACAGGAAATTTCTACAAACATGTTATGAATGGTATATCTAATTATATTTTCATATCGATTACAATGTTGGAACAGTGTTTTAACCAAACATTGATTGTTGCAAACAATTTTTTTACAATCAGCACATAAATTGAAATGTTTATCATCGTTTTGTGGACATAAAAACACCAAACTTCTTTTTGGAGTTTATCAAAATCTTCGGCAGATTCCACCATTTTTCTGACGTCAGTGGTATGGCAGGGTCAAAATTGACCCCAAGCCTGCTGTCACGGTTTTATGAGAGGCGCTAAAAAAAAATTTTAGCGTATATTAGTCACATCAATATACTAGGAGAATAGCTAAAGGGAGAAGAAACCAGAATCACTCTGTATCTGGCTATGGTGCAGAATGATTCAAGTAGGGTCAATTTTGACCCTGCCATACCTTTCATTTTTATGTTTTCTCACCTTTTAAACCTTCCCTGAAATTCCACCAATAAGTCAAGACCAAAATTAGCCAAATTGGTTCAGCCGTTTTCGAGTTTTAGCCTACCTTACGCAGATTTTTATTTCACTGGATGTAAAAATCAGGATATGTCACTGCTCAATACGTCAATAAAACTTTTATTCATTCCTTGAGATGAGTCAAATCCCAAGTTCCTAAAAATTTCATCAAACTCAGTTCGAATGACCATGAATCACCACAGATGATTTTGTATGCATGATTATTAAATGAGCAATTTTTCCGTATTGAAATATCCCCAACTTAAGTTGTGTTTTGACTTGCAGAGGACTACGACATCGAAATTTGTCAGCAATCAGGCATGCAACTCAAAGAGGTTTACATCAAATACAGCAGCTTGGAGCTCACATAAATAACGATGATCCTCATATGCAAAGAAATCATACATCTCCTTTATCAATTCAAGGTTTACGAACTAATCCCAAAGGTATTCAGAAGATTATCCGTTCAGTTTTCCAATTCAACATTAAAATTTTTCCAGATCCTGAAAGCCATATTTTATTTTTCGATATAGAAGCACTGATCATTGAATTATTAAGTGAAGAATATGCCATGATGTCTCCCGGCAGTTTGGAAGCTGCAGGATTAACTTCTCAAACTGAATATATGAAGGTTTTAGCTTTAACCCAAAGTGCAAGTCCTGATGCGCATAAAAAAATTGCAGGTAAAATATCAATTTTATTAATTTATTGATAACAGGAAAATGCATATACTGTAGATTCTATCAATGACTCAATCCATTATTTCATAAATAATTTTCTACTCAAGATTTCTTTGGAAAAGTGAAAGACAAAGCAGAAAATATGGAAAGAATTATAAAGGAGAAAGACAAACACGGTAACAAAACGCTTGTGCACGAGTACACACTATTATAAATAAATTTGAAAGAAATTATTTCTTTCATTGTAATTTGCACATTCCCCTGTATTTTTAAAATTTTTTTTAATGCTTGCACATTTTCGTTAGAAATTATCCTTTAATTAGCTTTAACTTTTTATCACCCTTTATGCCCCTTTAGGTAGACTAATTCGTTACAAGAATAATGCTTGAATTTGATGTGTTCTGTCTGCTGTTTGTCCCACAAAAGTTTTAGTTTAGCAGTAGAGGCATGAAACAAATTTCCAAATTTCTAAATTAAATTTCCTACATATAGGTATATTAGCCAAAATGAAAGAAGGAGCAGAACAAATGCAAACAAAGATTCAAGCCAAAGCGGAAAGTGTCTTAAAACACGGAAATGATATCAATAAAGGTGAATTTTCATTCAAAAAATTAGTCATCCTCATCAGAATTTATTTACAGCATCTCATAAAAACATTCTTTTCCTTGATTTTTTTTGCATCAGTAATTTTTGGTTTTTAGAAGGAGGTGACCATAACAGCCAATCTTCCAATAAACCCTTGAATCTTCCCTTTGAAACTAGTCATGGAATGGAAATCGCCCAACTACTATTATCTTTATTGCACTCTTGGGGTCTAGATAGCGATTTAGATCGTGTGTGCCAGGCTAAATTGGGTTTATTGAGACCTTTAGTAAGTATTGCCGAATATTATAACAATGTTTCTTCATGAGAGAAGGCTTACACGACCGATTATTATGATGTTGTTTTGCAAAACGTTTCACGTACAAATAGTTGAAGTATCTTCATCACATGAAAATGTTGCACTCATATATTCCATATTCATCGATTCATGTGACTGATTCTTGTGGATGAATTTTGGTGGCTGAGAGTATTGTGTTATATCCATCCATAAGGAATCATTACTACACCATTTCCAATTGTAATTCAGAAATTGTCAATTGAAATTCAGAAAACATCACTTGTATTTCAGAAAACGTCAAATGTATTTCAGATTAGTCATTTGAATTTCGTAATATGTCATTTGGAATTCAAATTAGACAATTGAATTTCAGAAAATCAGAAATTGCCGGAAATGGCAATTTGAAATTTACCAGATTGCATTTCAGAAAATATCAACTGTAGGTCATTCAGAAATAAAACAATGATAATGGATGAACTTTGATATTCACATGGAACATTCCGTATAAAGAACACCTATCTAAAAGTTTTCTATTCATGCTCAAAATAAAGAAACAAAGAAGGCGTCAATATAAACACATAAATTAATGCTTTCTTCAACACTGAATATAACCTACAAAGTGCCTCAGTATTCAAATTCACTTTAAAGCCATGTTAACTTCATAAATATATCAATTGTTGCAATACCTCATTTTGTCCGGTGGTGTATTTTTTCATATGTATTTATTTCATCGCGTTTGCGAATAAAATAATTATATCTATGGTCGGATGCATAATATAAGAGGCGAATTCATCTTCTCCATGATTTCAAATCCTGATTTTTACTACGTAAATGAAGGCGTTCTTTTACCGGAACGGTAGGATTATTACCTACTATATTACCTGAATATATTGTTATAATTATTGGAAACATAATCTGACTCTGCATTAGATACTACATCATGCAGATAATCTGGATATGATTTCAGAACCACCTGATAGCAAAATTTTCTTCTGCACATAATTCAATAGTTTTCTGCAACTGAAGTAACAATAATGTTGCTTATACGCCTACTAATTTCTTATTCGTATTTCCATGCACCAAACAAAGTAATAATATATTCACCATGGGAAAAAAAATATCATTGACCAACCAAAACTCATGCAACATTAGAATATATGGGGGGCGTTGACTGATCCCGTAAAAACATCAGTTAGAATCGTATTTCGACAAGGACAAAAATTGTATTTCCCACTTCTTGCACACTGCTTTGACATGGCTGTTCAAAACGCAGAAATAGTAACAAACTAGACTAGCTGTCATCGCAACAAGATTGCTGGAAACTAATAGAAAAACAACAAAAACAGGACCATTTAAGCAATCAAAGAGTTTACACCAATCTTCAGGATAGGTCAGAATAGACCATCTGATTGTTTACCAGAATAAAATAAAAAAAATTGTGAAGTGTGGCATAAAAACCAATATTGTATAAGTATTAAATATAAAATATCATAACATCCGAAAAATTGCTTCTATAATTACGACATATTTTAATTCAATGTTAATTTTTCATAGAATGAATTTTAGTAGCTCAAAAACCTACCGTTCCTTTAAAAGAACACCACAAATTTTATCTTTTCGTGAAAAATAAGTATACATCAAGATGAAAAATATGAAAAGGCTTCATTTAAACCATAATCTGACACAATTCTCATTGAAATGAAAGAAAAAAATTTCAGGTCTATTTGGGTTAATGTCAGTATATCCAGTCGTGAAAGCCTGAAACTATTTAAGAAATAGAGAGTTTGTGAAAAATGAAGGTTCTGAATTTAAAGTGAAAGTTTGAGAATAGGCGACAGAAAAATATTTGCCCAGACTTACTTTATTGTATTTTAAGGTTATTTAGCAATTCTTTTTTGCCTTCAGATCCCGATATCCTTTGGTGTACTTTCAAAGGCGAACCATATGTCTCTTTTTCTCCCCACCTGGCACAATTGCATACCAATGGAGAATGAACCTATGTCTTTGCCAGTCGAAATATCCCTATCGAACAGTTTGCCACCAGATATGATCAGGCAAGAACAATTGACAAGAATATTTACGGCTAGAACCCATTGGGAGTTGAGTACCACACTAACCAGCAATCACCTGTTAGCTATTATTGCTCTCAGTCATACTCTGATGTCTATGAGCAATGCTACGTTTGTCCCAGAGCAAGAACGTAATAGAAAAATGCATAGGTAAGGGAAAACTAGAACATTTTTATCGTTTCTTCACAGTATAAGATCCGAAACTACATTAGTTTTCGCCGAGCTGATAATAGAATAAAACCTATTTCATAATGAATTTTCCTTGTTTGGAAACATATTGAAAATACGTTAGGTAAAAAACTCCTGGACAGAATATTTTTGCGATTCATTTGAATTTTCGATCCGAAAATTATCCAATATATTGCTGGTTTTTTTTTCTGTTAGGATATGTAGAAGAATTAAAAATCACTTTATGTGAAGGCCAACGTTAGTATATATATATTAGAATATTTTCGATTTTTTTGAAAAAATGATTTTTCATGATATTCTGCAACATCATGATAATAAGAGAATTTCATAATGGACTTGTAGTATGAAACATGTAGAATAGGCATACATAGGGCTGCCTATTATTTACCTGGAGGAAATACTGTGTTGCCAGGTTTGAATAGGTATGTCGGAATCATTTACTTTCACTTGTGTGAAAAAAAATATTTTATATCAGCATAAGTTGTTGTAGGTAAACTTTTTTATAACATCTCAAAGGGTAACATCTTAATATATAAAACTATTTTTCTACGGCGGGTTCATTTAAAATACATTAAAACTCTGAAAAATTTGATGAAATGGAAAAAAATTGGAAATAATTTTATCACAACTATCTTTCTTCCGAACACTACGGAAAATTTAATGTCGAAATGTTTTGAACAATTAATTATAAAATTCAAACCATTAAGTAATTCAACTTCTAACCTAACATCAGTTAAAACAAATATAACAACAACAAATTATTATTCCAAAAGCTAGATATAAGTGGCAAATGAATGACATGTTACAGTGGTATTTTTTAGAGAAGCTGATAATTCCATCAACAGCATTCTCCTATCTCTTTTGTTTTCGAGTTATAGGCCAAAATTGAAATTTGGGTTATTTGATTTTTCGGTCATTATCTCCGATTGTGTTTGTGCTAGGATGTTTATATGAAAACATTAAACAGGCACTTTTTTTCATAGAAATCCGGGAGCGTACTTTGTTTTTTACCAAGAGTCCTCAAATTCATTCAGTTTAGTTTGTATTTAAAATTTTAATTATTAAGTAGGTTGAATCGAAGAATTATATACTTGATTTAATTCTCCATGTTTTTATCTCTGTTCAGAACAACTGTAAATACGAAGTCATTATTGCCACTAAAATAATAATATATTCTAAAACAAGTTGTAGGGTGGGCTCCTATTCCAACACTAACGCAAAATTCAAAACGATCGGGTTTTCGAAAGCATGAGTGTTGGAATTTCGTTCTGCAACGAGTATTAGACGATATTTTCTCTATTTCAGTCGAGTTTTGTGAAAATCTCTCGAAATTCAAATGAACATTCAGGTTAGCGACTTTTGCATCTTGGCAGTTGGTGTGACTTACGAAATTTGACACAGATCACGGAATTTGAATTGATTTGATTCGAAAGTTGATTGGATTAGAGATCAGTAATGACAACCACAAAACGAAAAATATAACTGAAAATAATGCACTACTTTCAAAACTGTAATGAACTCATCACGATACTGAAATAGAGAAAAAAGTTCAACATATCATTATTTTTGGTAGTTTGCGAACATTTCCGTATTTTGCCGGCAATAATGACTTCGAATTCTAGTAATTGACAATTATTCTAAACAGAGATCAAACCATGGAGAATTGAGTCAAGTATTCAATGGCCTGAGTATTTCCATGAAGTTTGAAAATCACCCTGTAGCTTTCTAGGGAAAGCCAGAAATTAATTTTTTATAGTCAATCAGTAACCACCCAGTCTAACTCTATCTCTGGTGAGAGTATTATTATATTTATCATTATTATTTTTCAACTTCTATTAGACTTACAAAAAATAAGTTTAGGAATATGTCAGAACGAATATAAAAAAATAAATCAAACACAAATCACAAACAAATGAATTGACTCAAAACTATTTGAACTGGTACAATAAATACTCATCTATGGAATAAAATGAGCCAGCTATTATGTATGTAACTATGTTATTCCTTGTAGAGTAGGATTTGTTCTATTATTAGCTCGATGAAGGTTCGGAACTTCTACCATCATGTTTGTTATGTTTCAAGGCAATCTACAAGAGTCAATTGGAGTAAAGTTGACGAAGAACATGAGGAGCTTTACACCCAGCAACAAGCTCATATAAAACAAGGATGGTCCTTGTTGTCTACTTTGCATTGTGTTCTTTTGCCAGACAAAGTAGTAGAAGCCGGAGCGAAGCACTTCAAACGACCACAAGTAGAGATGATGGCTAAAAGGTGGCAGCACCACTGTGTAGAGGTCAGGGAGGCAGCACAGACACTCCTTCTGGCTGAACTATCCAGGTAATCATCGAGTTTCACCCGACAGGAATTCATATTTACTGTTGTAATTCTACAGAATGGGCCCAAAGGGTAGAAAAGCGCTAATCGAGACGTGGTCCCCGTATTTACCGATATTCTCAACACCAACGGATACTATAACTCAACAATTATCGTCACCTATAACACAAAATAATATAACTTCCGCCAATTCCATACCAACAGAAGCAGTAAGTCCATCTAGGTGTTGCCAGTGGCAAATATGTAGAGCTCTGTATATTGTAACATGCATTGTCGTTGCAGCTGACGAAATAGCATGATTTGTCTGTTTTTTAGGATGAGGAAGACGACGATGAGGAGGATGAAACCGTGAGAAGACCGTCAAACATCACGGAACTGAAACGTAAATATTCCACCGCTATCATATTATTGGGGGTCATTGGAGCGGAATTTGGACAGGACATTACTAGCACTGATAATTCTAAGAAGAGAAACAGTGAGGACAGACGAAAGAGTAGCGGGGCAGAAGGGTTCGGTGAGCATAATTTTTTTTCTGAATAATTCGATGTTCTGTAGGAAATCAATGACAGGTTGTAAAAACGCATCACTTGCGAATATTCGTACCGCATCTGAGTGTGAATTCTCGGGATATTGTAAAATGCCAATAATACTTTCATTGACTACTAACATCTTCATATAGAAAATTGAACCTTTGCTTTACCCCTTCCCTTTTCTATAAAGAATAACACAAGTTAGTATATTTCTATCAATTCATCTATGTTACTATGTAGAGCAACTTCACCAACAGATATATTTATATGAATTACAAGCCTTCTCTCACGTTATACACTGCTCAATAAAATTAACGCACATTCTGAAAATCTCAATTTTAATGAAAGTTAACTCTACATTGACTTTATAACTTATTTTTTATGTTCTCTGGGGAAGGTTTTGAACGAAACAAGACACATTAAATGGAGGAAAAATTCAGGATTTCTCCGAATCTTATGTGAAAGAAAAGAAATGCACAATTTTCAGAACACTGAAATGCTGATAAGTGATTTAATTCTTGGTATTTCCTCGCGTTAATTACAGCTCAGCAACGACGGTGAATACTCAAAATGAGTGATCTTAAAATGTTCTGATCTAATCCTTCCTAGATTTCTCCGAGTTAGATTCCTAAGTCTTAAGAGTTGCTGGATGATTTTCTGAACTTCTCAGCTGTCTATTGAGCTTGTCCCAAACCTGGACTTCTTGCTGGCCATTCCATTTGATAGACTACAACCTCTTCAATGTATGGAGCAAATGGCACTACATGCTCTTCATAAATGTTCCTTATATACTTATCAGCATTCATAGCTCCATTATCAAAGACCACTAGGTCTGTGCAGGCAGTCAAAGATATTCCACCTCATACCATAATCGATCCTCCTCCGAAACCAGTAGTATTCAGGAAATTGCACTGAGCCTATCTTTTATGTGGACGTCTGTATACAAGGGAACGTCGATCACAATGGTAGAGAAAGAATCTTGACTCATCTGTGAAGGAAACTCTTTCCCAATCGGCCTCTTCTCAATGAATATGCTCTCTCGCAAGAGCTGTGCCTCTTGCCGCGACACGGGGCCTGAAATCATATTCTCTGAGGCGATTTCTTATTGTCTTAGTGCTAATTTGCACCTCATGAGTTTGCTCAAGCTGATTTTGAAAGAGGCGAGCGGTTGCAAACCGTTATCTCAACAAAGAAACTTTCTTGAATGGCAGTTGTTACCTGTGGTTTACCCTGTTCTGGTCTTTGGGCATTCATACCTGTCTCCCTGAATCGCTGCAACATTCTGGACACACTTGTATGGGAAAATCCAAACCTTTCTGCAATTCTTCTCGCAAAACTCCCGCTTGGGCACATTCCTTTTGGGTCAAATTGCGTGTTTCGCGTTGCATAGCGATCGAGTGTAGAAAATCAAACGAAGGAAAAACTATTGATCACTAGAATTGATCGAGAACAACTGATTTTATAATGGAGCCAATACATTCAAAATCTAATAATATCATCTTTTTTTATTCCTGCTGAGAAAAAACATCTGAATTGAAGAAAAACGTTGAAAGTGGATAGTATAAGCATGCATTATTCTGATAAAAATAATTATCATTGAGAACACCTTCAGTTGTAGAATAAATCTGAGATTTCCATAAGGTGCGTTAATTTTTTTGCTCAGTGTATTGATATGAATTATTATTTAGACCCTTTGCACCAACATTCCTCACAGTTAAAGATCCCTTAAATTGGTTGACAGTTGTACGAATGTCACTCAAAACAGTACTCTTACGTAAGGGACCCTTAGTGATATTTCAGTTCTTCATGTTGCTGAACTTCATCCTAGTTCAATGAAGGCATTTCATTGGCTGGTAGGCTACAGATGATAGTTGTCATTTCCTTAACCTAGCTTCACTGTCATTTTGACGATTTCATGCTAGTTGAAATTCCAAATTTTTTGCTACAATTTGATAGAAAACAAAGGTTCAGTCAGTTTGACAAATTTCTCAAATTTGAGGTTAGGTTTAAGGATCGAAATTTCACTTATATTTAAGGAATGTTGGAACAAACGGGTCTAAATCTCTAAAAATAAAAGGCGAAGTGCTGGAAATGCTCAATCGTAAATTGTAGAAGAGATTGTTATTGACTTTTCGGTTTTGTATTTTTAACGATTTTTGTCGTTTTTGGGAAAAAGAATAAAACGGTAAACAGAAAATTCTTTGACTAAGTATATTTCATTACGGTTCCAGAAAGTAAGGGTTTTCTGAACGGTATAATGAAAAAGTATTTTTATACTTTTGTTTCGCAATGATAGAGTAATACTATGAGTGGTCACCACAAAACTTTAATTGTGCTAGTCATAGTTTTGTGAAACCCTGATTATCTTTATTATTTTGTTTCGAATATTTCCTTTTTTAATTTGATATAGTTTTTTCCATGAACTTTGCTGCATATGAGATTATCTTCTGAAAAATTTTCTATAAAATAAATTTCATTATTTTCAATTTTCAGGGGATAAAATTTCCTAAAAAATGCAGAGAGCTCTCATAATATGCAGGGTTTCCCACGAGGAACTTAACAAACTCCTACCATGTATAGGGTCGACCATCAGCATCACGAAATTTGCACTCATACATGTCTCCTATCTTTCCTTGCTAATATACAAGATGTTTTATTAATTCTGACCGACATTTCAATCGACTATATTTCTGGTACTGTAAAACAGAATTTAATGATTTTTTCAGTATTTGGAACTCTTGTCAGCATCTATTGGATTAAGTATTCAGAATATCATATTTTCAGTGCAAGGAAAGATGGGTGACATTTATAAGTGGCCATTTTGTGATGCTGGCGGTCGACCCTATATACTTTAGGAGTATGTGATGTTTCTCGTGGGACACCCTGTATATCTGAAATAATAAATTTTTCAAATGATGAAACAAATCCCGGAATAAGGAACAAAAAGAAATCAAATATGGAGAGAAACCTCTGGGCATATATTTTTTTTAATTTTATTAGTATGATAGATTGTTGACAATTTTTCCCTTGAAGAATATAGAAATTCTCAGGTAGGAAATTGAGAACAATAAATAATCTAGTCGGAGTATTGTTTTCAATTTGATTGTTTCATATACAAATATTTTAAGTGTTTTTTACTTGTCATACTAAACGGTCATTGTATACTTGTTTGTTTTCCATTGTAACCTGAAGAAGGTGAAATAAAGCACCGAAACGTCGCTCTAGAACTCCAAATTTGATTTCATTTTGTTTCTCATACCGAGATTTGTTTCATCATTTGAAATCTGGAAGGAACGAGAGAAAGCCTACATTAATAAATGTTTCGTTTGTACTAGAACTGAAATACCCATTCAACCAATTCATTGAAAAAAGTCCTACTGAATGTTGATTGTCGATGGCTGAAATGTGAACCTGTTGTAACTTCGCAATTAAACATTTTGCTTCTTTTCATATTTTAATTACTTTTCTGTTGGTTATGCAAATTTCAACCGTGGTTCACTACTAACATTTTGCTCTCTTTGCGCTATTTCAATGTGTTTTGTGCCTGCAGCAGGTTCACACTCTTGGCTAATATTTTTAATATTGTATATGAAAACTTTATAGTCTTTATTTTTTCCATTGTTGATTTTTCATACTAATAAGATCATCATAGGTATATTACTAATACTGCTGCTTATTCATTGATAAATTTTCCAAGCAGGTAGCAGATGGTCCATAAGGTGGAGTATAAAGAGACAACCAGGTGAAATTTGCTATTTTTTTTTTGTGGTGTTTTGGTTGCTTGATTTCTGGGCAGAGTGTTATCTGTTATAATTTTCTGGATTGGGATATTTGTGGGTCGGAAGTTTTTGTTATAACTGTTAAACAAATTGTGCATGTTTCATTTTTCAGGACCTGGAAATAATAACTTGGCCAGGTTGACAGCAATGGCCTTATCCCATCTCTTACTTGCGCCCCCCTCTCCAAAACTCCCCGCCTATGTGGCCTTGAGAAGAGCAGCCATCGATTTGATTGGCAGGGGCTTTACAGTTTGGGCGCCATTCTTGGATATCAGTAAAGTACTTCTGGGTAAGGAAGTGGTTGATAACTGCTTTAATTTTCACCATTGAGAAATTTTGAAAAGAACTACACTACATCATTCTAACTCGCACAAGCCTTAAGTAGCTTATGAGGGGTTTCACAGAAACCCAGAATGCATGGAAAATACAAATACAAATATACAGGGTGTCCCACCGGGAGTGCCCATTAGGAGTTTATGGAGAAATAATTATTCAATCAATTTTAATTTTTGTAGGAAGATATAGGCCAAGTAAATCCTCATTTATGATTGAAGCTGACCTGGCAGACTTTGTTCTGCCTCAATCGATAAATAAAAGGGCAACTTTAATATTATAATAAACTATTATGGAAAGTGGACATGAAATTGTCCTGTACAATATGTGTTACGCCAAACGATGTCTTCTGAAAACAGCTGTTATTTTTTTTTAATGTTGGCTAAGAAATGTTCAGAGTCATTTTCTATCACAGAAACTAAAGAGCGTAGAGGATCCGGTGGTGGGATCAATTGTGGCAATTGGCAATTAGATAAGGGAGCTGACCCGGCGAACTTTGTTTCGCGTTAGAGATTAATAAAGTTGTACCAACCATTGGTTTCTTTTTGAAAACGAAATATATTAGGTGAAATACAGAAGTATAAAAAATACAAAAAAATTTATTTCATTGAAATAGGTATGTACAGGGTTTGAATGGGCAAGTTTGAAGTATTTCAGGACTAAGAAATTCATAAAAGGTATTGAAAACCTGAAAATTCATAATGAACTTTGGTTTTTCGAATGGTACACCCTGTATTTTATTTTTCTAATCGGTAGAGCTCTTTCTTCTGATTTAAAATATACAGGGTGTACCAAGTTCAACGGCCTATTAGGCGTTTCTGGAGAACTGGGCCTATTTAAATTCTGAAAATTGGGAGTATGATATAAATCGACATTATCTACCGATCTAAAATATTCCTGGAACCTGACCACTTTCAGTTATTCAGGAAGAGAAAAAAAATTCTAATTTGAAAAACGAAAGTTATGGGCCAATCTTGATCCCAATTTTTGAACCAACACTTGGTACACCCTTTGACAGGTTTTTCAAAATTCTGAACATGTACAATATTTCCAAAGTCTTCGCCTCCAAAAATGTGAAAACGGTTTGTGCTTACGATATCTAGGTTAGGAATAACAAACGTAATACCGAATAATCTTATCTCCCTTTTTTCTTCATATTCTCGATATTTTAGAAATTATTTCGACGAATGCAACGATTTTAATACGGAGGTATTCATTGCATACTCTATCGACTTCAAAAACAAAAAATCAGAAAAAAAAATTTTGAAATTTTTTTTCTCTTCCTGTATAACTGAATGTGGTCAGGCTCCAAGAATATTTCAGATCGGTAGATAATGTAAAACAATAACATCATTCCAATTTTCATATTTCAAATAGGTCAAGTTTTCCAGAAACGCCTAATGGGCCGTCGTACTTGGTACACCCTGTATATACTTAATTGGGGTTAATTTCGGCAGTTTTTGAAAAATATAGATAGTTCTACTAAATATAAGGCAGCTGCGATTTATTCATACCAAAGAAATGTGGATAAACGAACAACTGATATTTTTTTTATTTATTTATATTACCTAAAAGTTTAATTAAGTGTTCAAATGACCCTCATATAAGTCTACACGTGGTCGATATCTTTTAATTTACGTTTCAAGGGTTTTCATTACCCTTTATTGAATATATTGAGGCTTTCAATTATTTCTTCCACTATTCTGAAATTGATATCTTTAATATTTTTATATTTGGGATATCGCCATAAAAAAGTATCCACGCAGGTTATGTAGGGACTATCAGGAGGACATGGAATAGAACTTCGATATAAAGAAATCACAGCATTCTCGAGTGGCCTTACACAACTGCCTTAGATGAAGTAGAAAAAACCTATATTTTTCGAACACTGCCGAAATTAACCTCAATGAAGTATATATATTTGAAATCAGACGAATGCTCTACCGATTAGAAAAATAAAAAACAATAGTTCACAACGAATTTTCAGGTTTTTGATGCCTTTATGAATTTCTTAGTACTGAATTCTGAATGACCATGAAAAACACTTCAAATTTGCCTTTTCATATTGCTGTTGAGTAAAATATGAACAATCACCCTTTACATTGTTATTCATATACCAAAAGAATTCTTTTCAGTTAAGAGGTCATTTTTTTATATTTTACAATTCCATCATTGTAGTACCTTGTGATGAACAAAATAATTTTTTTTTCCCGAGAATGCGAGAATGTTTAGAACAGATTGCTGATAGTTCATTGTGAATCGTCACGTATAGGCTACTCAAAATACACAGTAATTGTTTACATTGCCGATAATGGTAGAATGGAGATGATTTGTTCAAAATATTTCGTCATAAAATTTTCCGTAGTGTTCGGAAAAAAGAAAGATGTAACAACACCTGGACTCAGATACTTTAATATCACAAGAAAATGTACACCGAATTAATATCAAATATAATACTTTCACGAAAACGATATTAACCGTAGCGACACCTATCTGAACAATCGAGTTTTCGGCTTTTTTTGAATTCCAACCTTGGCACAATCATTTTTCTCCGAGTATATCAAAACTATATTTTCTATACAAACTGACGTCAAATATCTTTTTATTAACCCATTTCAAACAACAGATTTGTGCGTTGCGCTTTCATTCTACCAGTCTCAATTTGTAATTGTTTTCAATAAACAATGAATAACTCGAAAACTGCTCTGGATGGCTATAGGGAATGATACATAATATTAATGTGACATTCGAAGAATGTCATGATATACTGGGTGTTCCATTTCAAATAAGAAAGTTTATAACATTTACGGTGAAAGCGAAAGTCAGTGATATTTAAGAATATATAATAAATAAAGATCTTTTGGCTTATATCTTCAAACATAATTTTAAATCGTCCCGGTGGGACACCCTGTATATACAAATTTCGGATCATTACTGAACTCATAGCCATTGCTTTACTCTGCAAGATGAAGCTCCTACTGATTCAAATACAAATCCAAATAATTTTCATTCTCTTCATCAAACGTTTTTACCATTCTTAGGTCTATTAGAACTCTGTTCTGAAGCTGATAGATTGGTCCCCAGTATGACTTTATGGTTTACCTCTAAATCCCCAGGCAGATTCTTGTAGGACTGCAAGGCATGCATTGACCCTCATTGCAACTGCAAGGTAGGCAATGAAAATATCTGCTATTAAAATGTGTCGAAAAATATTTTTTTTCGAGAATTTGTTAGCACTGAAATCTATCATAATATTGGTGAGAAACATCAGAAAGCAATCTTGATTTTTTCTTCACAGGCCAGCTGCATTCATCACGACAATGGCAAAAGAAGTGGCTCGGTACAATGCGATGCAACAAAATGCACAAGCATTGAATATTACCATAAACAATAATGTATTGCACAAAGCCAAACCAGAGATTTTGAGGGGTGTTGAGTTGCTGATAGAAAAAATGCAGAACGAAATGACTGATCTTCTAGTGGAGGTAAATTTCTGTCCATGCAGATATTAAGGAAAATTTTTGAGTTCAAATGCCGCAGCTTCTCGTTTCGTTTTTCCTGCTGATGAATTTTCAGACGGAAATAGCTGCATCTGTTTCTGACAAATTAGCAGCTTGATTGAAATTTTCTTGAATATTTCAGGAAGCAGAGCGGTCTAACTTCGATCCTATAGATCATTTAAACCGATGGATGGTGTTGGTAATACATTTTTCAGAACTACTCTAATTAGCGCTACTTTAATAATTTTCAGTAGATTTGAGTAACATGTAGTGAAAATTTTTGCCAATTCCATCTCAGCTATTCTTTCTGTTTTGAAAATTCATGGTTGCTTCTTGTTTTAATGATAATTCTTCTTTAAGTCTAGATAGAAATCTATTAGCAATTCTTTTGAATATTCTTATACTTTCTAATACATTTGTGCCGAATTTTTTATTCACTCGAATTGAAAGGTACATAAAATCTATATAATCGTGATCTAATGGCGATATAAGGTGGTAATTATGAAGTACCTTGCCCAGTTGTATTTTTTTTTGTGATGTTGAGGTAGGAAAAATGAACCTAACCTAACCTGAATGAGGATAGATGTTTTCTTTTTTATCCAATTTTTCTTTTAAATTTTTTACAATTTTTTTTTTAACTTCTGGTAGAAAAAATGAACCTAACCTAACATTACCTAACCTTGTTTAACTAACCTATATGAGACTATATCAGAGCCGTATCCGAGGTAAATAGAGTATATTTATGAGTTTCATTTGTTTTTTTCTTCTCGAAAATTACTGCCTTCCTAGAGCTGTAATTGAGACTGTAGTATCAGGAAATCCTATAGATTCACTGTGCAAAATATTTTCAAATCGGTGACGGGGACTATAAAACTTATAATAACCCTTCTTATTGATGTTAGCATTACAACTGTTTGACAATTGTTTGAATATATTGAGTCAGAAGTCACCTTGAGAGGTTTTTCTAATAAATGTTCCCTTGGAATGCGAATTTCATCACTGTCTGTTTAAAATTTTGTTGCTTTACCTTTTCATACAAGATTTCTTCGCTTCTCGCCTATTGTATACAATATTCTCTGTTGCCTGTCACATTCATGATTACATTTTGCCAGTGTCCTTCCACAGATTGCTCCTTTGCTGATTTATTTCTTCTTTTCATTTCAAATTCTTTCATTTTGTCTTGATCCTGAGCAGATTTCCATGTCTACCAACGTATTTGTTGTGAATCCTAGAAGGTATTCTTTATGGTTAGATTTTCTTCATATACAACACAATATTTGATGGGTAAATATATGGTACGGAAATATTATCGGTGAACTCATCTTATCTCATATCTCTGAATGACACATTTCGATGGCCTAGAGAGTGAATACCACCCAACTGAAGAAATAAAAACGTCAAAAGTAATGTTACGAGCTCATTTCTCCAATATCGTTAAGAGGTTATTTCGTGGTTTTCATTCATCATTCATTAGTCCAGCAATAAGACCCTTTGCACCAACATTTCTCAAATATTTAAGTGACGTTTCGATCCTTAAACCTAACCACAAATTCAAGGATGGGATTATAAACTAAAATAATTTGTCAAACTGACTGAACATTTTGTTGTTTTGAATGAAATTTTAATTTCAACTAGCATGAAATCGTCGAAATGACTGTAAAGCTAGGTTAAGGAAATAATAACTATCATCTGTAGCATACCAGCCAATGAAATGCCTTTATTGAACTAGCATGAAGTTCAACAACATGAAAAACTGAAATATCACTAAGGCTCCCTTACGTAAGAATTCTGTTTGAGTGACATTCGTACAACTGTCAATAAATTTTAGGGATCCTTAACTTTGAGGAATGTTTGTGCAAACGGGTCTTAAGTGTTTTTATGTTGGTAGCTGTTTTTGATTTTGTTAATTAGCCGATTTCAAAGCCTAACTGAGGGAAGTACTGGGTAAACAGACTTTAGTTTTTGAGTGAATGAAAAATTCAGATCGAATGAATAACCTGGTACTTATATTGTTTCCGCCTATTCCCCTATACATCTATATACCCGAAAATCATTCCTGATTTCAATTTTTTCTAATGGTTACTATGAACAGCGGTGTAGGTGGGTTTCACAAAACTTCGATTGACTGTCGAATTGATTGGAACCAACAAGAGTTATTGAAATTTCAAATCAAGTGCTTCGATTAGCTCAGATCGCATAATCAAAGTTCTGTGAAACAGACCGTTATGAATTTTACTGAATTGCTTTTTTATGAAGGGTGGGCCATCTGCTTATTCCAGGTTACTTAGATATTGTAATTTGAATATGTTGATGTTTAGGTTAGTTCTACCCTATCTAATCTTTTCAACAAAGATGTATACAGGATGATCCACGGTCGATGAATTCATTGAAATTTGTTTTCTTAGACGAGAACAGATGCTCTATCGATCTGAAATTTTTTCAGTGCTGCAATGTTGCCGCCTATATCATGAAGTAGTAACTACTTTGTTTTTACAAATGGCACACTCTGTATATCATTGCATTTTTCTATTCATCCTAGTAACACGATTATTTTGGTATCACCTTCTAATACTTATTTCAGCGGTTTTTGAGTAGTTGATTTCATCTTTTTTGTGCAAAACATAGCTTGGATAAACATCCATAATTTTCGTAATAAAAATGTTGGAAAGCTGAAATTCCGTATGTAGAATGGCAAGATCCCATGCATGATTCACGTGTTGAAAGTACGTTTCTCATTATACAGAGCCATTCAAAATTCAATGGTTTTTTAATGGAATGCCATTTCATATGTTATATCCTATACTTAGATTGAAAGTTTCTGTGCTCAATTGAAATTTTATAGTTTGTGCACGTTTCATTGTTGCGAACCTCTTGAAACTGTTGATGATTATTCGTAGTATAAGAAATATAATGAAATGGAAAGGAATACCTAAATTTTGATGAATTTGTTCTTTCACCATGGGAAATGTGACCAAATACCAGCAAGAACATGCAGAATGAAATGTTTCCTGAAGAACGGGTTCGCACATGCGCAACTGTAAATTTTCAGTTCAACGCAGAATCTTACAATCTATAGTATATCCAACGAGAAGCGATAGCGCCTGTAAACAACTTAATGTACGCCTACAGTGTTATGAATATTTTCATAGGCTGGCGTTTGGTGCTGTCTCCAGAATTTGGCCACGCCTTGTTATTTTGGCTCGCTATCTCTTCTCTTTGGGCAGACTATCGGTATAGGAATATGATATTTCATTTGAAATGACATTCAATTTTTTTCCAGTAATTCTTAAAATATGAAAAATTCACTTTCAATCGTTTTTGTATGTCTCGATAGAACACAGAATTTTGACTAACCCTTATTCTTATTTCTTAACACAACACCTGCATGATGCCTAGAATCTCAGCATTCTGCATACGAAACTTCAGCTTCCTGAGATGTATAGCATGGAAGTTGTGGATATTTAACTAAAGCTATGTTTCGCAAAAAAACATAACATTTGATATATTTAGTTGGTTTTGTACTCTTTGGAACGACAAATGGAAAAATGAAGTGAACTTTAATCTCCTAAATTAAACGAGATAGAACAAAAGAAAAAAATTGTCATGTTCTCTTTTCTTCGAGAAACATAAATTGCTCAATACCCCGAATCGCTAAGGTATCTAGTTTTTTTAAATTCGCTATAAGTTCTCTCTATAAAAATATGAAATCAAAGAAAATATCAGATGTCCCCCCCCTCCATAACTTTTAGAGTTACAAATTCATGCAAATATTTTTCAGTTAATGGATATCATACTACATTGCTTAGACCAAAGTCAACTCAAAAATAAAAGTTTGCAGGATGTATTTCCAGCAATATGTAGATTTACACAAGTTTCACATTGCCTTACTACTCGAAGAATTGCCGGTACGTACAATGAAATTTATCAATGATTTGAGGTTATATATCCCGTTTTGATTTTTGCAGTTGGTTCAAATAACGGTACCCTGACACTTTACGAATTGAGACATAACAAGACCACTTCTATCAACGCACATTCTACTCCTGTTACTGCAGCTGCCTTCAGTCCTGATGGCAAATTCTTGGTCAGTTACTCTTGCGGTGAAAACAAACTATGCTTCTGGCAAACCAGCACTGGTGAGTAACTAACACATTTCTGTACATGGGTCCAAAAACTTAGAGTTTTTCATTTAAAACCTTTGAAAATCTTATTTCTTCTTAGTTTGCTTGTATTTAGTTATTACTTTGTAAAAATTAAAACTTTTTCGTTTTTAGGCCCAATCTATCTTTTTATTTTTATTTCTTTTGCGTTGACACTTGCCTCTTCCAGTAATTTTAAGATGTAGAAAGATCCATATACACTGTGGTTCTTGCACCTGTCCGAAAGTAGGGTTTTCTTTGAGTTTCTGTGGTTGTACAAGAGTTGAGCAGGACGAAAATCATGACGAAAGCGAAAATCATATCAATGAAAAAAGCTGCAATATACGTAGGTAGCATATATAACATATAAATCGCTTTTTGCCTATGCTATTGCATCATCATCTATTTATACAGGGTGTAAGAGGTACATTACTTAAAAAAATACATTTGTTGAATTCTGAAAGAATACGATACAATATTGACTAGTCAAAAGAAGAATCTTTCATTTTACATTCTGATTAACAAACAAATAAATGAAGTTTTCGTGAGAGTTCCTTCGTTTGACTAGTTCAATTTCTTTGGTTTGAAAATGGGTTTTCTTGTTCATTTTTGTCCCTCAGTGTGCCACGATGCGAGTGCAATTTTCATGTGTCACTTTTGTTTCATTAGCGTCATTTAGGTAATAATGCTTCGTTTTATATTGTCTTAAACGTTTCGTGGTTATTTAACCTATGTCGATAGTATAAGTTTTTATGTAATTGATTTATTTTCATGTCAGGTGTGATGTGTCTTTGATTGTTTTTCATTTCAATCTGGTAGATTTTTACATGTTTTGATTACTAGTCCTTGGATTGTCGAATTTTTTCTTACACCCTGTATAAGCAGCGACTGAAGTATACCATTTGTGATTAACGCTTTGGTGTGGAACTTTATGAGGTTATGGAAAGTTTAAAGGCTATCATCAGTACATCCTTAAATTTCAGAGGTAGTCATAGAACTGGGATTCCTAACCTTAGTTTTCGAAATAATAGTCTAAATATTTGATCAGGACTAAAAATCTCCCAAAGGTTATTTTAACTTAATCTTTTTTGAGAAACTCACAATTGTTTGAATTGATTATATTCCTTCAATTCTAAGTGTTGTCTTTAATTTAGCTGATTTTTAACTAATAATGACGCTCGATATCATCTTGAGGTTATCTTTATTAAATTCCGAAATTTAATCAATAATACTGGAAACAATGATATGGCAAATTGCTATTAATCTATTAGCCTTTATACCGATTTGATAACAAATATCCATTTCTTCAATAACTGTTTTTAAATCATGAAGCCAATACCAATGAGATATCCCATTTTCTAATGATAATAAATTCATTCATATAATCATTGTATTTTTTCCAACGTACAATTATGAATAGAAGATATTAGGAAAAATTTTAGCTTATTAGCGCCCTTTAATTTTTTTTTAAACACGAGTAGTAGAACGCCAATTTTTTAATTAAATTCTTACTTCACACATTTTGAAATATAAAAGGTATTCACGGCATTTACATTATGTATAGGCTTTTATAATTCCACGAGTATTTGACTAGACATTTATCAGAAAATAATTATGTCCTCTTGGTGTTCAGTTTCCTTTGTCCAGTATAAAAATCCATTTAGTCTTTTATCAGAGCATTCCTTCCAAAACTTAATTTCATGATACATGACGGTTTCTTCGATATTGAATTATGGTCATGCCCATCAGTCATTGACTCTTTTATCGCTCTTCATCAATGAATTGAAGGTGAGTTGATTTCGCTATTCATGATAGAATGAATAATGGTGAAAATAGTTGTTATAATAGTCACGTTTGAAGTTAGAGAGGTAGAGAGGTAAAATAGAAATTTGCAACTGAAATATTTCCAACACCCAATCCACCATTAAATTTTCCTAGGTATGTTCGGTTTGGGCCAATCGCAGACCAGGTGTGTGAAGTCTTACAGCACGGCTCCAATTGCTGACGTGTCAAGGTTGAACCCGATGAGACTGGCTCGGTTGATTTGGATCAACAATCGAACAGTTACGCTGATGCTTGCCGACGGCTCAGAAACACGTTTCAATATATAATGTTCAGGTCGCCAACTGGTTTTCGTGGCCTTCAATGTTGATGTTACTCTCTTCTTCTGGTGTTTATTCCATTTTATAATATTCATCCTGAAAGTGCACCATATTATTCTAGAATATGTATGTTAATGTATTGTATCAATATGTATCGAATTTTATCTCCTTAACAACTTTGTTTTTGACATTGCTATTTTTGGGTGTATATGCAGCAATAACCCGAGTTAGAACGCTATAGGTTTGGCTGATGAAAAAAGCTAAGGATGGGAACTAATATTACTCTGTCAAAATGCATGTATGTATTGGTTTTAAAACCTATTGAGTTTTCATTTACGGTATTAATTTTAGTTTCTGATTGAGATAGACTTTAATCTTAAGTGGTATGAAGTCTCACATTTTAACATTAATTTTATCACCTCCATCAATTGAATATTTTAGTTTTCTTATAAGTTTCTCAATTGTTTTCAATTTTAAGGCATTACTATAATTCCTCTTTGTCAAGAACGATGATAGTGATCTAGTCATTTTTAGTCAATTTGTCAATTGCAAGGTTGTTGGGTATTTGCAATAATGTAAAAGGTAATTTTTAATTTTATACATCTGAGTGACAATAATTTGATGAACACAAATTATTTTTTCTTAGTTCATATGAAATAAAGAGTTGCGACGAGATGTGTTAGTCAAATCATCTGATATATGATAAATAGCCTTAAATACTTTTTTTATTGAATGTGCCTCATTGTATACCTTATATTTGAAAAAATTTATCTGTTATTGTGTGATTGAACATTATTCGTATATCTACAACAGTTTTAATGAAAATTAATTGAGATATGCAAAATGTATTCCTCGGAATATTTAAATAAATAATTAAATGCACATCGAAGATACATTTTTTCAAACATTTGTTATGTAGCTAGTTCTGCATTCACATGTATCAAGATTATAGCTTTTGGAAACTTTTGATCCCTGAGATATCTATTGACTGTTGTTGTTCGGTAATTCAATTTTGCATTTCAAACGACCCTTGAAAAATCTAAAATGAAATTAGTGTTTATCTATTTGATATTTAATCCTGTAGTCAGCATAGCATTACAATTCTGGTTTATGGTTCTGAATGATGTTGAAATTGGTATATCTTCCTATATTATTCAGTCTATTTGTATTAACTATCAGAATATTTGTGAATAGAACACACAATTCCCCTGGATGCTACTTAGGTAAATAATAAAATGATGCATTTTGCGACGACATGAATTTTTGCATTTTAGAAATTGATTTTCCTTTGAAATTGAGTTAATTCTGATTAAACGGGCCTGTGCTATTCAATTCAGTAATTATTCACTCAAAACTTGGGCTTTGATGTTATTCGAAATTCCTTTTTTTCGTACTTAAAAAATATATTTTCAAATATTGAGTGGCAAAAATCAACACAAATCTTGAAACCATGATTTTTTGTGATAATTGTATTTTTGCAATTGTGAATCCAACATGATTTGAACCATAGAAATTATTTTCTCATTTTTTCATGTTATTTTTTATTATCAGTATTGTTTTAGTCAAATTAGTTCTCTATTTTATGTGGTTATATGAAATTTGATGCTGAAAGATCGATTTGGTATTCGATACCTTATTGTTGGAAATAATATATACATAGTCATAAGAAATGTATAAATGTTATTTATTTATAAATTCTACCCCCCTCGTAGTCAAAGTGTATCATATAATACGTTATTTAATTGATAATAATTTAAATTTGCCCCATGTAATTGTAGATTAGTTAGATCCTATTGTAAATTAATTTTTGAATTTTTATGATGTAAATAAACATTATTATTTAGATAATCAATTATTACTTCCAATATAACATGTCGCCGATGTCAAGTGCTTATATTTTAAATTTCATATTGTAGAATGATGAACTTCCATAAAGTTATATATTTTGAAGGACATATATATTATTACAATTTTTTTTTTTTTTTTGAATTAACGTGTAATTTTACAGATGTAGATCGTAGATTTTGAAGGGATTTCATGTTTCATTGTACCGCGATTTATGTATTCTGTCCCCATAAGAGATTTTGTTGATTCTGTTACAGCTGACTAGTACAAGGTGGTACTGTTGATTCTCTTGAGCTCATGTAGAAGTGCAGTTGTCATTTCGCTACTAATGTCCTCGATATATTTTCGGTGTATCTAATGTTTTGAAGGTAATTTTACGTTGAAAATAATTCGGTTTCAACAATAAACTCACTAAAATAATATTTTCGGCTACAGATCAGCTATTATTATTATTATTATTAGCTATTAGATGAAACGCAAAATGAACACAATGGTCACCAATGTCGACTCTACACAACAGTTTAACTACCGTCTAATTTGAAAATAAATGCATTTCAAAGAAAGAATGATCAACTCTGAATATGAATCGAAAACCGTCTGGACTTTAATAAGTGAGTTGACCTGTAGATCCACATCGTAACTCCTTATGATCCCGCTACTCTGGCCAACATAATAAACCAACATTTCTTGGTTAGACATTTTTTTTTAGAGGAAATACTTTTTTGATGAGTGATAGCAGTATTTTAATTCAAGCAAAGATCATATTCATCTCTTGAGGAGGAGATGATTCTCACAGGATTGTTTGCAGACTTGTCCAAGGTGTTTGATTGTGTTGATCATAGTCTGCTTTTGCGTAAACAGGCATACCTCTCAAATAAATAGAAAGTTATATTCATGACAGAAATCAAACTGTAGTTTGGGAAATTAATGGAGAAAACTTTTTGTCATCAGGGAATTCCTTATTTTTTGGGGTACCTCAGGGTTCTATCATGGGACCAATACTGTTCCAAATGTTTTAGATGAAGGCGATAAAGAATCAAGTTGATTTCAGCACATTGAAAACAATCGATTTTGCTAACTTCAAATCTTTTCTTTAATACTGTATTATTTGTTGGGGCTCCAGTTCACATTTTTGTAGTTCAGAAGCAAGCTATAAGAATAATGTTAAATTTGAAGTTCAGGTGATCCAGTAGAGGTGTGTTCAAATCTAATAACATCTCAACTATGCCAGGCCTATGTATGTATAGGATTTTACTTCTTGTACGTAAATATCAAATTTTGCAGATTTTAAAAATAAGAACTCAACTGGGAGAACAAATGAATACATAAAGGTATCACTCACCCCATCTTTCCCATTCAAAAATTGGGGGTGAGGGTTGTAGTAGCAAGGGTTGAAGCGCTATGCGTCCGTAACCTACATCTTAAGTTGTCCCCCTCGAAACAGAAATCGACCTGTCCGAGCATTTCTATCGAAAAAATTTATTTCGTCTGTAATCTCGTCTGTTTCGTTTTCAGATGGCCACCCTGTATTTCGAAAACTAATGCATAAAATGAAAAAACAATTACTGTGCTGAAATCAGTATAAAAATACCTTTCAAATGAGGTATCACTCACCCCATCGCCCCTATTCAAAATTGGAGGTGAGGGTTGTAGTAGCAAGGGTTGAAGCGCTATGCTTCCGTAACCCACATCTTAATTGTCCCCCTCGAAACAGAAATCGACCTGTCCGAGCATTTCTATCGAAAAAATTTATTTCGTCTGTAATCTCGTCTGTTTCGTTTTCAAATGGCCACCCTGTATTTCGAGAACTAATTCATAAAATGAAAAAACAATTACTGTGCTGAAATCAGTATAAAAATACCTTTCAAATGAAGTATCACTCACCCCATCTTCCCTATTCAAAAATTGGGGGTGAGGGTTGTAGTACCAAGGGTTGAAGCGCTATGCGTCCGTAACCTACATCTCAAGTTGTCCCCCTCGAAACAGAAATCGACCTGTCCGAGCATTTCTATCGAAAAAATTTATTTCGTCTGTAATCTCGTCTGTTTCGTTTTCAAATGGCCACCCTGTATTTCGAGAACTAATGCATAAAATGAAAAAACAATTACTGTGCTGAAATCAGTATAAAAATACCTTTCAAATGAGGTATCACCCACCCCATCTTTCCCATTCAAAAATTGGGGGTGAGGGTTGTAGTAGCAGGGTTTGAAGCGCTATGCGTCCGTAACCTACATCTTAAGTTGTCCCCCTCGAAACAGAAATCGACCTGTCCGAGCATTTCTATCGAAAAAGTTTATTTCTTCTGTAATCTCGTCTGTTTCGTTTTCAAATGGCCACCTGTACAACTCCTACGTCTACATCTCAATTCTTCTTCTGCGGAGAAGACTTCTTGACTGCGAGTTACCGTACGCGTACTACTCAAGGTACCACCACATGGTCTTGCATGACGATTTCGTCCAATTTTGACGTGCCAGCGCTGTAGTGACGGTTCAGCCTATTGCAACTGCTCAGAGCGCGGCTGTCATTCTATATTCGTATTCGAATATATTCGAAATCGCACCTGTGTATCGAAAATTCGACGATCAATTGGTTTGCTATCAAAAATGAGTAGGTTTCTAGAAAAGTCGTTATTCCTACTCAAAATGAACGGTTGACAAGGAAACTAGTATAGTTATCGCAAAAATAGTGACCATGGGGATGATTGCAAGGGAAAATTCAGTTGTGGGATCTGGATTTGAGAGGGAAAACGTTTTCTGAAGGTAGGTTTATATCAGATATACTAAGTTTGACATCATCTTCTCCTTTGGATTTATTTCCTATAGCATTTCCTTCAATGGATCACCCCTCACGGGTTATTTAAAATTGTCAATTGATGCTCGATATTCTGGATCTATCCTCAGGCGAATACCAATGAAAATTACAGAGATGGAGGGGTTTTCTCTTGTTATATACAATAGGTACCCTAAATTTGATCGAATTTCAATGATTTTCTTTGGGGTTTTGTTCAATCTTTAAGAACGCTTTCATTTAGATTCGTCCATCATATTTTGAATCTCTTCAAGTTTGATCTGTTTATTCTATTCGGTATGCGAATTTTTGGACATATTCGAACATTGACATTGTTACCTTTCCTTTTTAATTCCAGAAAGGAAATTAAAAAATTCAGTTAATGTTGCCACTTTTCGTAGAAGGTTTCTTTTAAATACCAGTCTCTTAACTCTTTGAGGCTTCCATTTGTGCATGATCATATTTATTGAATACTAGGCAGCAGCTCAAATCGGCTGTTAAAATTATTGTTATTATAAGCCAATGTTATCTTCAAACACGAAAAATTCTGAAGAAGCCTAGATCGTGATTACCAGATCCAATTGTATTTCCCTAACTTTTCGTATATACATATACGTCCTATACCTAAACAACTGAAATTATGTTCCTATGATCAAATAATCAGTCAACCCCCTCAATGCATGGGCCCTCCCGTGATGCGGTTTCTTATGTCAGGTCTTCTTATTCTCGGCATCGCAAATTGAAATTAACCAAGTTGACGAAGAAGTTCTCGCATACTCTTAGGCGAGTTGTATCTTTCACAAAACATCAACTGCAAAAAAAAGACGTGATTTGAAATGAAGCGTCTAAATACAAAAACAGACATTTAACATTTTCCGAAAAAATTAGTAAGATTCCCCGAAAATTAGGAAAATGAAAAAAAAATTCAGCCCAATACTTTTATTTCAACAGGAGCATGTTCAGAAAATTGTGCGTGCCGTGGGAAGAATTATGCCGTTGGTTTTTTCATGAATTTCTCGCTTATTAATCTAAAAATCTGAGATATTGGAAACGAGTTAGTTAGGCTTTTTTTTCCGACGACAACATATTTATATGATTGTGCCAACTTGTGCCGATCAGATTTCCAGATGAAATTCACAGTTTCTACCTCAAATGCAAAAATGAGAAAAATCAATAGAATGTGGGAAAATTTGTAAACCTGGCAACAGTGTGTGAATTTGGCCCAGCACTTTCTGATTTTCGAAAATAATGGTAATGAACCTGATTGTACTAGATTTGTGCCATTGAAATTTTTCTTTCAATACATTCGGTTCTCAAGATTTTTTACAAAATATGTTGTTCAAAAGAGCCTAGAATTTTCCATAAATTGATTTTTGACAACTGATATCGATTTTCGTATTCCCGTACTGTATTGTGCACTGAGTTGTATTGTTCGATTATTTAAAAATTTTCTCACATTCTATTGATTTTTCCCATTGCTGCACAATCATATAGAACTTTTTTCTAGTTTCTCGGATTTTTTGATTAATTGGCAGAAAATTCATTAAAACAACAATGATACAATTTTGTCGACAATTAGCAAAAGTACTGGGATGACTTTTTTTCATTTTTCTAATTTTCCGGGAAATCTGAAGAATTTTTGTGAAAATATTCAAGGCAATGGATAGCACAAATGTAGCACAAAGTTTTCAATTCATTTGTGAAAAGGAAAAACGAAAATGCTGGGCTTTCTTTTTTTATAATTTCAAATTCTCAAGAAACTAGAAGGCGTTTCGGAAAAATTCGAACTTCACAACTCAGTAGATGAATACACAGTTTTTTCAAGTCGTTGGATTTAAATTTTTCGAAAAGTGCATTTTTTCGATTTTTGAAATATTTCGAGAACCACATGGAATTGAGAAAAAATTCAAACGGCACAAAGCACCACAACAACAACAAAATTTCACACAACCTCGTGTTCAGAATTTGAAATTTAAATATTCATGGATATCTATATTTCACATATTGTTTGTTTCATCTTTTAGATTTTCATTCAGATTTTTATGAAAAAGATTGAATGAAATTATGTATGAAACAAACTATCCTTTACCAACAAAAAAAATATAATATCATAAAACTACACAGTGTTACCTGTTATCATCGATTGCTCAAAGATGATGGGATTTATTATGAGAAATTGCAAAGATTTTACCAATGCACGATCACTGGTTTCTCTCTAATATGCTTTCGTTAACAGCAAACTATCCTTCGCTTCTGTTGTATGGAATCCAATACACCCTAAATACATAACTTGGCTGCAGAGAGTTCAGCATAAATTTTTGAGATATGTCGGATTTAAAACTGGTAGGCCTGTGATCAACAGTGACTATTTCATAATACAAAGAAGTATAATATTATGAAGTAATGTAGTTGAATACGCAAAGCAGCAAAACTGACATTTTGTTTATATTCGAAATATTAAATGGATATATAATGTTTCTCTGACAAGAATTAAATTCTAAGTTGAAAGTGTATTGAATTCTCAGATTGTTTCGGGTTGTAATAAGAGTTTTTTTTTTTTTTGTGCAGATAATTTGTTGGTGCTTAATCTGGTTATTTATTGTGTTACTATTCATTCTACTGTTTACTTAACATCTATTCACCCACAGAGTGAATACTGTATTGGACATAAGTCTTTTTGTATTCCTATACTTCAAAATAAAAAAAAATTGTCCCTCAACTTCCATAACTATTCAAGAAAGTAAATTCCTTGTATTCATTTCGCCTAATTCGAAATGACACATTGTTTGACACCTAATATATGCAACGGAATGGAGTCTATCAATTGCATCTACTGGATCAGTACTGTCAGTTAATTTCAGCTATTTTTCTCCGATTAGGTGAAACTGCATTGAAAGTGTTAGGAATCTAAGGCAGACCCGTAATTTATTCATCGTTTTATAAGTGGGGCGCCCCAAGGTTTGGAAAAATGATCCGGAAAGCTTGTTCAGCGAGATTAAAAAGGGACAATGATTCATCTTTTCGGGACTTATTATGTTTGCATCTTGGCTAATCATCAAGTTCGGAATTTTTATCGTTTGATTATTCAAGATGCATATCAAATCGTTTAGTGCCAGTAATATTGGATCATAGAATTTTTTGGCATTACTTGGTTTAGAGTACAAAACTCGCTTCATTTATTTATCTTTGTCTTCATATTCTATTAGAATCGCTGACAAGAAAATCCTTATAAACTATCTCATAGAATATACTCAATAAGCAACTCAAACATTCCTCACTAAAATCCACACTGACGATTTTCTAAGATACTTAATCTTTTGCGAAGTATTTTGATCTCTCAGGTATACAATCACAAAATTTTGCATTAGCCATGGTGTCGATATTTTTCAGAATTTGACTAGTGAAAAAAGTTATCTTGCTCTCGACTTCACAGAAACATCGTCAATCAATTTATTTCGATTGCAACCTATTAGCTTTAAATCAACTTCGGCTAAAAACTAGAAAATTACAGATATTCGTAAACTTATGATAACGCTCCTGTTGAAATAGTTATCAAGCTACCGAAAAGTCTCGAATTTCGTACTAAAGTTGCTTCTTTCTTCTTCCGAGGCATATCTACAGTGACTCATGTCAATATGTTAATATCTGTTCAATGCGATCCGTTTCGATTACGGACTTACCTGGTTGAACATATCCGTAAATATGTATCGACCAAAAAAATTCACTCAATATTCTTGTTTATCAGTTGACTTCAAATCTTTTGTTCATGAAGTTTTGAAATCAGATACATCTGAAACGCCATTTCTGATATTCGCATATCCCTCTCTACGGAAAATATATCGAAACTTACTTCGAAAATAATTTCGATAATTCATAAGAGTTAATGCCAATAACAGCTTGAAAACTTGGCAAAACATTGTCGATGACATTCTCTCTATAGTGTAAGCCTATCCTGAGCAGCTGTTGTTTTTCGTCGTCCACCAAGCCTTGGTCTTTCCAACACGGAACCCGTCTCCCTGAACCTATTCCAAAGTCGAGATATCACACTTTGGCTGACTTGGAGCCTTTCCGCTACAACAACCTGAGTTAGGCCACCCTGTAGCATTACGATAGTCCTATAAGCTTCAGTGTTTGTTAATTTACGTCTTGGAATTTTCAGAAAACTTATTTCAAATCGAAGCCATCAAGAACCAAACTTCAGACCAGATTGTCGAAATGTCTCATACTGATTTTTTATTGGATCGATTCAAGTTGTTATTAAGTTTTAAATGATTTCACAGCGATTTTTTCGAAGATTACATACTTTTCAATACGATATCAATCCCTTACTCTTGTGGAGCTTTATTGCTTCTTATATGCCACTCCAAATTTTGAGAACAGGATAAATATCATGTTGACATGTTACTGAAATCGTGAAATCAAAATTGTCATATCACACTGATTACTGGTAACGTCTTTTCAGATCAAGATAATTTGAGTATTTTGACTTTCTTTCAAAGTAAGAACGGTCATAATACTGAACAAATTTAATTCCATGAAAAGACGAGCCTTGAAAAAGACTTATATAGGATTCGAAACGTTGGCGATGTATTAATAGAAAATTGAATTGATATATTCTTTTAGAAATTCCTGTGAATATCATTCCATTATTGTCATTTTGAATGCCCATATGTTTATCATGTTGAGAAAGTTATACAGTTAGTTTTTTTAAATGTGCATATTATCTTCAATGTTATGAAAAAGACCGATTTTCGGTGAAATGGTCCATTCCGACATGTTAAAAATAAAGAATCTTCTTCGAAAACATCTCATATTATATCCATTATAGGCTTATTCAATGGAGATCTTCCATTCACAGATAAATTCCCCAGCTTATTCATGAATCCAAATGATACACATGAATACACACTCGAAAATTGGTTAGTCAATACCATAAACAACCCACCTATGCCTTGAAACTGTGCCAGAGATGCGTAGGAGTCCAGATTCGAACTTTCTACATCTATTCGCTCCTCGCTTTCAATGAAATACCGAAGGTGTGTACTCCGTTATTTTTTGGTTGGTTAACGCTTTTATCTTCCTGGTGCCAGAGATTATATCAACAAATTAATATAGTCAATGGTTGAACAATAACAATATGAACTTAAAAAATGGACAAACACTCGAAGTTTGATTGGCAGCAGTTATTTTGAGTAAACAAGGATTAGGGTTTCGTAATATTCATCGGCTAAACTTGAAGACATCTTTGAATCCCCTTTATTTTATCCTTTCTTACTTGCCGATGTTTTATTTATTTCTAAAATGTACTTTGGGTTCCAATTAAATGTATGTAAAAATCATCTCCAAGTGAATATTCAGCTAATAAGTATGATATGAAATTTGCAATCCCTCCGACTAGACATTATAAATATCAAGTTACATACGTTATCTAACATATTATCATTTATCATTTACTTTTTTGGGTCCAATTGTGAACTGATGCCATGTTTATTTATTTTTTATTTATTCATTTCATCATACAGAGTATATAATGTAATATAAATAAAATTGATACAAAAATACATGTTTTAGCATAATGAAGCGAAAACAATATAACAGTGACAAAAAAGTACACAATATGGTAATACTATTGCTTGCCATAATCTCCTCTTAAATGAGGAAAATCTTCAATTAAATCAATAATATCAATTGAGCCTTCCATTGTTAACACATGAATATGTTTGCCAAATAGAGCAAAAATATTCAACACAAAAAACCAACGAAGATTTTTGCATCGTGCATCTGCACTACTGGGAAAAATGGACTTGTTTATGCACAATTTTGTTTCTAATTCGGCTCTGCAACTTAGTTGCACAAAGTGCAATTGAAGCGGAAACAAAGAAACCATCCACATGGCTACGTTATGTGGATGATACTCTTGTCGTTTGGAGTCATGGACTTGAAGAATTGGATGCTTTAATATACCATCTTACCAGTAGGCACCCAAATATTCAATCCACTATGGATGGTGCTCTACCCTTTCTAGGTTACAAAGAAAGCTCTGACAGATATCTATACAAGCAGTCGAATCATTTCCTTTAACAGAAACTCGTTTATAGAGCCCGACGATTGTGCTAGCCGGAATTTCTGTAGGATGAACTTGAACATCTACATCATACATTCTTCGCTAACGAATATGATGATAAGGAAATTAAGAGGAAAATAAGACCAAAACTTTCCACACGTGATGATAACACGTCACAACTTACCCCCAATGAAAGATCTATCTTACGATATATCCCTAAGGTCACCGATAGAATTGGTAGAATACTGAAGAGGCACAATATGAGATCGTCTATAAGCCAACTTGAAAACTTGGCCAAATGAGCAGAACTACCAAAGACAAATTCGACCCCCTCTCTCAACCCGGGATTTACACGATACTTTGTGACTGCAGCAAAGTCTACATTGGTACAACGAAATGAAGAATCAATACGAGAATTTAGTATCATAAACGATGCTATCGACTCAATCAGACAGAGAAATCCGCACTATCGGAACATGCTCTAACAAATGGACACAATATTGTTTTCTCTAAGGCAGAGGCTGTTACGAACATCAAAAGTTTCTATCCTTGGATGAACATAAAAGCCATTGAAATACATTGAAATATATAAACTCAAGAACAACATGAACAGAAGGGAAGAAACTTCTTTGGTACATAGTGCATGGTTGACGGTATTGGAAAAGACCAAAATCAAGTAAATATGCCTTCTCCCGGCATCAATCAGGGTATAAGTTGGGTCAACGGATCGAATCCAACATCAGTTTCGGAAATTCAGCGGTGGAGTTACAACCTCAGACCAAGAATCCTCTGAAGATGCCTACCGCAGTTGTGGGCGAAACGTTAGGTGCAATAATTCCTAAGAGACCACGGCCAATAAGCCAGGAAGACTCTTTTAATGTCAATAAATTCGGTCATGAAAGCCTGGAACTATTCATTATTATTCGATTTTCTTCTAATTTTGAAAAAATCAGTTAATGAGCAGAGGACTTTGATATATTTTTGTGGCATCATCGGACCAGTTGGCTCGACAGTTTTATCTTGCAAAAAGTGTTAGATAATCAGATCCTTCCGCCAGTTTCATTCTGATAGAGTAATAATCCTTCAACTCAGTAGTTTTATAAACCTTTCAGAAATTCGATTTCAATAAGAACAAGGTTAATTCACATCCGGAAATATGAATGTTTTCACTTTTATTTCCTGATTCACAGGAAATCCTTCTGTTAGGAGCATGAACCCATAAACAATAGATTTAATCACAATCCCTTTGTAGTTTGTTGAATTGATTGTACTCGTATGTTGTAACATCAGATAATTGGAGTGTTTAGAAATAATTTTCCTCTTTATTCCTCAACTCGCCATAGTATAGTAATAAGGTAGTTGAAGTGAATTAAAGTTTTCGATTTGGCGGATTTTTCACACGTGAGTCGAAAAGATCATAATAATGGTAAACTCTTCTTTCTCTGCTTTTCTCGAAATTCAAAACTTCATTCTAAAAAACCAGTATACATTTAGGATTCGAAGTTATAGCGAGCCCACCAGCAGATCCCTTACGCTCTTTAGTTTCTGGGATAGGAAATAATCTTAAACACTTCTTGGCCAACATCCAACAATATATCAGCTGTTTCCAGACGACATCATTTGACGCAAAATTTATTTTACAGGACAATTTAATGTTCTCTTTAAGGTATTATACCATAATTGTTTATTATGCTAAAGTTGCTATTTTATTTATAAATTGAGGTAGGACGAAGTCTGCCGGGTCTGCTAGTACCATGATAAAGATAATAATAATAAGAATAATAAACAATGGTATCATATGAAACCCGAACACCAATAACCTTTGAGTTTCAATTCATGTTGAGAAAAATAAAGACAGTATTATTATATTTTTATCAACTGCATAAAAAAAATATTATCAACTACAAAAATAAATGGTAACTTCATGTCTGAGAAATAAACGCCATACATATTTTTCTGCATGAATTTCTATCATAATGTATTTTCAGTACCTGACATAGTTCAATTATATTTTTAATAGGATCATTTCCCTACTGATGAATACCATTTGAAAAAATGCGAAGGGTGATCCATTTTTTAACCAACCTCAATTCTTGTTAGTCTCATTAATACCAGAAAACGTGATACCCCAAATATGGATTTGCCAGAAGGTAGGTTCATATTTAATTCATCCTTCATTCACTCCATAAATCTTTGAGTGTCATATAATATTTGTGTTCTGAATATGGATAACTTATGAACATTTTTTCTGCAAGAGGAAGAGATCGATTTTTATATAACTTCGCAGAATATCTTTGAAAAATGATAATTTTCCATAATTCAAAATTCTTTTTTACATTACTTGCTGATATATCGTCTATTATTCTATATTTCCGGAAATTCATTCGGTTCACAAAACGAAAATTGGCAACACTTTTAATGAAAAACGAAGAAACCCCCACAGATCCTGTAGCGACGCTTCATTTTCCTTGTCTGTAAAAAATACGAAATTTATAACTTCAAACATGGATTTCTTGAGTAAAAATCGAAATGACATCGTAAACATAACCGCAACATATTTCAAATCATAAAATCACCTACATAAGTTCCAGGAATATAAATCTCGTGATTTATAGCAAAATATTTTTAATACTTCAGGGGGTACTTACCCGAAGTATAATAATAATATAAAAATAAAAAAGTAATTTATGGGTACCATGTTGTATCGGAAATAACAACAGGTATCATAGAAGATGCGAAAAATTAAGAAAAAAGTTGAAAGGGACAAGAGCTGATAAAATGAGAATGCACCTAAAATAAAGGCGGCTGTACACGATGCTAGAAATCTCGTGCGAGAAAAGCATTTCTCGCACTAAGAATAGAGCATACGTGATCCTATTAACTTGATGTGAGATACCTTCACTGTGCTCTTGTTAGTTGCAAATCGGATTATTATTATTGTGTAAAAATAGTGATTTTGGATCTAGAGCGTGAAATAGTACTTTGGTGATCGAGAACTGAAAAATAGTCTAGATCATCAAAGTATTCAGGGCATGAGGTGCAAACAGAATTTTCGATTGCTGATTGTCTATTGTGAATCGGCACGTAAAGGTAACTCAAAATACACAGTAACTGTTAACATTCCCGATAAAAGTAGAATGTGGATTTGTTCAAAACATTTCTTCATGAAATTTTCCGTATTAGAAATATGGGGGTAACAACACTTGTACTCAGATGCGTTAATATTATCAGAAAATGTAGTTCACCGAATTAATATCAAATATATAATCTTATGAAAAGGAGAGCTAAAATAATACAATAAATTTTGAAACAAAAAGTACCTGCGCTGAGGTGAAAAAAGAACGGGATATCATAACATTCTTCGTATGATACTATAAAATCATACGATACTATCATCACTAGTATCATACGATACTATACAGCCAGGGGAAAAAACCTCAGCCGAATAAACCTGTCTCCCCTTAAAAAAAAATAACATAAAATATTAAATGTCAGGAAAATCTTCAAAGACATCAGTGCGATCATCTTCATGTTATCCGTCGATGGGCTCGGATAAACAGATTATTCCCAAAACGACTCGCAATTCTTAATCTGAAATGAAAAAAGACAAACGCAGAAAAGAAACCTATTATTCAGAATAAATCAAATACATTTTAGAAATGCATTTGCTACTTTAAGAACATCAACATTCAGATTTCTTGGCCAAACAATGTTCGGAGGTTTATAAATATTTATGACAGAAATGTCACAAAATTTGAAAGAAATGAAAAAAAACTCCATCAATTTCCCCTTTCAGAATCTGTTGAAACTCACGAAGTGATAATTTTTTAAAATAACAAGCTAAGCTTGTGAAAAATCAATTAATACATGACTTTCAACTGACCTCTTTCACGAGGTTTTTTTTCTGTTGCCGTGTGGGTTTCTTGCAGAAGAGTCACTTCGATACCATGTTCATCAGCTAATTTGGAGACGTAATCACACTTGTCTTTCGAAATTCCTTCGATATTCAAATTCAAAATCCACAAATTGTTGCTCTCTGGTCGTGAGGGTTTTTTCAAACCGGATACGACCTTCCAGGTGATGATTTTTCGGCACTTCAGATGTTTGAAGACCGCTACGGGATCCCAATGAAAGGCAATCATCTCCCATAGATAAACCAAACATTTTATAACACAAGAAAACAGAATATTTTTCAGGGCAAAAACTACGACATATTCCGAGAATTGTCATTCTGACAAATAAAATGAAATACTTTCTCGAAAAACGCTATTAACTGTAGCGACACCTACTGGCATTATTCGTAAGAAAGGAAATTAACAGTTCATCCAATTTTAAGTTACCAATGGTATATTAAACAACATGGGCGACAATATATTAAGATATCCTATTTCTAATTTAAGTAAATATTCACCGCGAAAATTTGTTTGCCTTCCCCCGTACAACTCCTTCACCTTACCTAAAAGCACGTGGGTCTAATCGTGTGGGATGCACTGTTGCCACACCTACCGAAGATATGTTGATATATAACAAAACCTTCTCACATAGACTTAATGGTTATATGTTCTAATAGCTACTTGGTTTACATATTATTCCAATATAACATGGCACAATTCAGGTCGCCACAATGAGTAGAATTCGATGCCCGAACAGCAGCAGGTTTTGTTTGGGTATTTATTTCATGGAAACTTAATTTGAGTGGGAGGGCAAGTTTTTTGCTATGTATGGCTGGGAAGATATTAGCATAATTCCGGGTGTCTACCATGATCACTAATGTTTCGAAGATGGACGAACATATTCTGCAGTTTCAGAAAACCAAACCGTAAAAAAGTGTATATCTGATTGGCGAATTAGCTCAAACTACCATATTTGCCTTTTTACAGCAGACTTTTAACAAAACCGGAATCTCTCAAAGTTTAAACTACATAATCGGAAAATCATTTTCTATTTTGGGTGAATTTTCGGTTAATCCATGTTGAGAGGAAATAATCATACCAAAATGCCTATGTAACTATAAGATTTGAAACAAAATATTGTTTTGAGATTAAGAGAGTCTTCCTTGCTTATTGGCCGTGGTCTATTAGGAATCATTTCACAAAACGTTTCACTCACAACTGAGGTAGGCATCTTCAGAGGATTCTTGGTCTGAGGTTGCAACTCGACTGGTGAATTTCTGAAAGTGATTATGGATTCGATCCGTTGGCCTAACTTATACCCTGATCATTGGCGGGAAAGTAGTGGGTTTACGCGCGCGATGTTGATTGGTCCATCGCTCCCACTTCGTATTGGCTTGATTTTGGCCTTTTACAACACCGGCAACAATGCGTTATTTTAAGGAGTTTCTTCCCTTCTGTTCATGTTGTTCTTATGTTTATATATCTCAATGGCTTACATGTTCATCCTGGGGTATAAACTTTTGATGTTCAAAATAGCCTCTGCCTTTGAGAAAACAACATTGTGTCCATCTGTTAGAGCATGTTCCGCTAGTGCGAATTCTCTGTCTGATTGAGTCGGCAGCATCGTTCATGCTCCTTAATTCTCGTATCGATACTTCGCTTGGTTGTACCAATGTAGACTTTGCCGCAGTCACAAGGTATTTTGTAAATACCGGGTTGAGAGAGTGGGTCGACTTTGTCTTTGGTAGTTCTGATCACTTGGCCAAGTTTTTGAGTTGGCTTGTAGACGATTGTTTTGGAATTTCGAGGAATCGAGCAATTTGAGTTATGTGAAGCTCACCTTTACAAACGTTTTTATTGAATTCATGATGACTCGATTGATCGTAGTGATAGTCCCTACATACACTGCGCACAAAAATTAACGCATATTATGGAAATCTCAAATTTATTGTACAACTGAAGGTGTTCTCAATGATGATTATTTTCATCAGAATTATGCATGCATATGTTATCCACTCTAACGTTCTTCTTCAATACAGATGTTTTTCAGCAGCAATAAAAAAAAAATTTATATTATCAGATTTTGAATGTACTGGCTCAATTCTAAAATCAGTTGTTCTCGATCAATTCTAGTGATCAACAGTTTTTCTTTCGTTTGATTTTCTACACGCGATCGCTATGCAACGCGAATCACGCAATTTGACCCAAGAGGAATGTGCCCAAGAGGTAGTGTTGTGAGAAGAAGGGTCGACATACACAAGAATTGCAGAAAGGTTTGGAGTTTCCCATTCAAGTGTGTCCAGAATGTTGCAGCGATTCAGGGAGACAGGTATGAATGTCCGAAGACCAGGACAGGGTAGACCACCGGTAACAACTGCCATTGGAGAACGTTATTACTTGAGAGTTTCTTCGTTGAGACAACGGTTTGCAACCGCTCGCCTCCTTCAAAATCAGCTTGAGCAAACTCATGGGGTGCAAATTAGCACTCAGACAATAGGAAATCGCCTCAGAGAATATGATTTAACGCCTCGTGTCGCGGCAAGAGGCCCAGCTCTTACCCCAGCCCATCGAAGGGTGCTTTTGGATTTTGCGAGAGAGCATATCCATTGGGAAGAGGCCGATTGGGAAAGAGTTCTCTTCACAGATGAGTCTAGATTCTGCCTCTACCATTGTGATCGACGTTCCCTTGTATACAGGCGTCCACATGAAATATAATATATGCTCAGTGCAATTTCCTGAATACTACTGGTTTCGAGGAGGATCGCTTATATATGGGGTTGAATATCTTTGACTGCTCGCTCAGATCTAGTGGTCGTTGATAATGGAGCTATGAATGCTGATAAGTATATAAGGAACATTCTTGAAGAGCATGCAGTGCCATTTGCCCCATACAATGGTGAAAATTTCATTTTTATGGACGATAATGCCAGACCCCATTGTGCGCGCATCGTTCAGGAGTACCTTGAAGTCTCTCGAATGGAATGGCCAACAAGAAGTCCAGATCTCAATCGGATTGAGCAGGTTTGGGACAACCTCAATGGAAGGCTGAGAAGTTCAGAAAATCATCCAGCTACTCTTCATGACTTAGGAATCCAAATCAGAGAAATCTAGGAAGGATTAGATCAGAACATTTCAAGATTACTCATTTTGAGTATGAACCGTCGTTGCCGAACAGCAATTAACGCAAGGGATGGGAATACCAAGTATTAAATCACTTATCAGCATTTCAGTATTTTGAAAATTGTTCCTTTCTGTTCTTTCACATGAGATTCGTTGAAATCCTGAATTTTTCTTTTATTTAATGTGACTTGTTTCGTTCAAAATCTTCCCGAAAGAAGATAAAAAATAAGTTATAAAGTCAGTGTGTGTGTTAATTTTTTCGCGTAGTGTATTTCGGAATGAGAGCACGAGATCGCAATGGGCATTTTCGCATAGATCTTAATTTTTGCTTAGAATTATAAGGGGATACATTTTATGTTACTTCTGGGAATTATAGCACTACTGCTGTCTCATTGAGTAGATCTGGGAATAATGAACAATGAATATTTACCCTGACCCATGTCGAATCTTTGGTTTATTATAATATTGTGCTAATCGAGGCATCTCGATTTTGGAAAAAATATCATATACTCTGCATACAATACTAATGGTGCCTTTCACCTCCGAAGGATGATAACACGATAGATTCTATTCCTACTCAGCATGCCCGCGTATATTCAAAATTATATTCAGGCCCACACATATTTCAGTGCAGGTATAGTTCCGTTTCGAGTGTGGGTACATGTAATTTGCATCGATGTTAATTTCTCATCATAGATATTACATACTCATTACCTAACACTTTTCGAAAATAATTATAATCGACGAATTTAAAAATGATATACATTTGCTGGCAATTACTGCTCACTCTGTTTATCAGAGCGGAACTACTGACGAATTGAAATATTCAGTTCGAACACCTGTTCTGATAAATTTTAATTGAATAAATTAATTTCCCATGAAAATATTTCTTGTTTGACAGCCAATTGATTCGAAAAATAATCAGATTGAAAAAATACTTGGAAGCCCGCGATGTTAGACTCAGTGCATAATTATGAATGTTAATATACAGGGTGTCCCACCGGGAGTGGACATAAGAACTCCATGGGGAACAATATTTCGATCACTTCCAAATTTTGTACGAAGAGCCTAGAAGACCTTTTGAATATCAATGATTTCCGCTTTCACCGGAAATGGTTACAACTTTCTTATTTCGGATGGAACACCTTGTATATTATGACTTTTTCAGAAAGATCTAGTCGTTCTTGAGTTATTTACCGTTTATTAAAAAAAAATCCGTATTGAGGCTTGTAGAATTCAGTGAAAGTGAAACTCACAATCTCAGATCTGTTTTTCGAAATGCGTTACCGAAAAGATATTAGACGTCACTGTGTAGAGATATTATGGTTTTGAAGTACTGGGAGGTAAAATAAGAGTGCCAAAGTTGGAATTTAAAATAAGATAAAATCTCGATTGTTTCAAATGGAAACTTAATTTTTTTAACTCGCATATCCATTTGTGAGGTAAAAAAAGTGGAGTTTATTGAAGGTTCCCTTTATTCGAAATGTAGCAATGTAGCAATACAATAAATGTTGAAACAAAAAGTACCTAAGCTGAGGTAAAAAAAATGAAGGGGTATCATAACATTCTTCATATGATTCTATAGAATCATACGATACTATCATCACTAGTATCATACGATACTATACAGCCAGGGGAAAAAAACCTCAGCCGAAAAAAACCTGCCTCCCTGTGAAAAAAAATAATATAAGATCTTAAATATCAGGAAAATCTTGAAAGACATCAGTGTGATCATCTTCATGTTATCCGTCGATGGGCTCGGATAAACAGATTTTTCCTAAAACGACTCTCAAATTCTCAATCTGAAATGAAAAAAGACAAAAGCAGAAAAGAAACCGATTATTCAGATTAAATCAAATGCATTTTAGAAATGCATTTGCTACTTTGAAAAACATCAACATTCAGATTTTTGCGGCAAATAATGTTCGGAGGTTTATAAATATTCATGACGGAAATGTCACAAAATTTGGAAGAAATGAATAAAACTCCATCAATTTCCGTTTCCGAATCTGTTGAAAGAAACGAACTGATAATTATTTAACATAACAAGCTGAACTCGTGAAAAATCAATTAATACATAACCTTTCAACTGTCCTCTTTCACGAGGATTTTTTTCTGTTGCCGTGTGGGTTTCTTGCAGAAGAATCACTTCGATACCATGTTCATCATCTAATTTGGAGACGTAATCACACTTGTCTTTCGAAATTCCTTCGATATTCAAATTCAAAATACACATATTCTTGCTCTCTGGTCGTGAGGGTTTTTTCAAACCAGATACGACCTTCCAGGTGATGATTTTTCGGCACTTCAGATGTTTGAAGACCGCTACGGGACCCCAATGAAAGGCAATCATCTCCCATAGATAAACCAAACAAGTAATAACACAAGAAAACAGAATATTTTTCAGGACCAAAAACTACGACATATTCCGAGAATTGTCATTCAAATTGGACAAAAGTGATAAACTTTGGAAGACTCTATAAAAAAAACTATTTGGTCTACAGAGATAGTTCTGGTATCATATTGTAGGAAATTCAGTCTTCTTGGAATTCGATATCAAGAAGTTTCCGCAGAAACTTGTCCTTCAGAGTGATAATTGCCCAAATTTAAAAAAAAAATTTTTTTTCGATTTTTGGCAAAGGTGCTTCAACGCTTGAGGTCCCAAACTTGGATTATTGATGAGGCCAACATCATAATCTACCTTGTGGAATATCTAAGCACGAGCGGAATATAATAAAATATAATGACCCCTATAGTTTCCTAATAAAGTATGCTGCATTCAATATTTACGTTCAGTCCTCTGGTCGAGATGGGGAAGATATACCAAGGCTCGCTCAACTTCCTTTTCGAGGCTGCAGCTGGTAGCTGCAAGAATATAATAAATCTGAGAAATCGATGTATATACCAACCAACAATGAAGACCCGATGATATAATATATTCGAGTACTTCTATGGGGGATACGGTTTACCATATGCAGTGGCGTTAGCTGTAGAGTTTCTCGAAATTATTTTGATGTTCGATATTTTCCAGATATTGACTTATATCAGGAGAATTTTTTATTTCGAATCGTCCATGTCGCACCCTCGCTACAAAAGTCACACAACTCAAAATTTACTTTTTATGCTATAAATAAGATCAGTAAACGAGCCTAAATTGAATCATTGGAAATTTTTATCCAAAGAGTACGTTCTCCATAAATCATATAATAATAATTAACTCACATTCTGAAAATCTCAATTTTAATGAAAGTAAACTCTACATTGACTTCATAACTTATTTTTTATGTTCTCTCGGGAAGGTTTTGAACGAAACAAGACACATTAAATGGAAGAAAAATTCAGGATTTCACCGAATCTTATGTGAAAGAAGCGAAATGAACAATTTTAAAATACTGAAATGCTGATAAGTGATTAAATACTTGGTATTTCCACCCCTTACGTTAATTACAGCTCGGCAACGACGGTTCATACTCGAAATGAGTGATCCTAAAATGTTCTGATCTAATCCTTCCCAGATTTCTCCGAGTTGGATTCCTAAGTCATTAAGAGTCGCTGGATGATTTTCTGAACTTCTCAGCCTTCTATTGAGGTTGTCCCAAACCTGCTCAATCGGATTGAGATATGTACTTCAACGTGAGACTTCAACCTCTTCAAGGTACTCCTGAAGGATGCTCGCACGATGGGGTCTGGCATTATCGTCCATGAAAATGAAATTTTCTCCAATGTATGGGACAGATGGCACTACATGCTCCTCAAGAATGTTCCTTATATACTTATCAGCATTCATAGCTTCATTATCAACGACAACTAGGTCTGTGCGAGCAGTCAAAGATATTCCACCCCATATCATAATCGATCCTCCCCCGAAACAAATAGTATTCAGGAAATTGCACTGAGAATATCTTTCATGTGGCCGTCTGTATACATGGAAACGTCTATCACAATGGTAGAGGCAGATTCTAGACTCATTTGTGAAGAGAACTCTTTCTCAATCGGCCTCTTCCCAATGGATATGCCCTCTCGCAAAATCCAAACGCACCCTTCGATGGGCTGGGGTAAGAGTTGGGCCTCTTGTCGCGACACGAGGCCTTAAATCATTTTCTCTGAGACGATTTCTTATTTCCTGAGTGCTAATTTGCACCCCATGAGTTTGCTCAAGCTGATTTTGAAGGAGGCGAGCGGTTGGAAACCGTTGTCTGTACGAAAAAACTAACGTTCTTGAATGGTAGTTGTAACCCGTGGTCTACCCTGTCCTGGTCTTCGGACATTCATACCTGTCTCCCTGAATCGCTGCAACAATCTGGACACACTTGTATGGGAAACTCCAAACCCTTCTGCAATTCTTGTATATGTCCACCCTTCTTCTCGCAAAACTACCGCTTGGGCTCATTCCTCTTGGGTCAAATTGCGTGTTTCGCTTTGCATAGCGATCGAGTGTAGAAAATCAAAGGATTGTCTGATTGAATCGACAGCATCGTTCATGCTTCCTAATTCTCGTATTGATACTTCGCTTCGTTGTACCAATGTATAGATTTTACCGCAGTCACAATACCTCCTGTGAATACCAGGTTAAGAGAGTGGGTCGACTCGGTCTTTGTTAGTTCTGATCATTTAGTCGAGTTTTCAAGTTGGCTTATATATGGTCTCTATATTGTGGCTCTTTGATATCGGTAGAATACTATAGTGCTCACGAATTTCCACAAAAAATGGAAAATAATGTTCAATTTGGAGATGGCTCCTGACTGGCATAGAATAAATCGAGGAATGAATTCATATAAAACTGAATGTGACTGTTATTTGTGGCATTTATTCCTGATGAAAATAGTTTATTCTAAAACAAGTTACAGAATGAGCTCCTATTCCAACACGAATGCGAAATTCGAAAGCATGAGAGTTGGAATTGCCTTCTGTAACGAGTATTAGATGATATTTTCTCTTTTTCAGTCAAGTTTTGTGGAAAACTCTCGAAATTCAAATATAAATTAAGATTAGTGACTTTTGTATTGTATCTTGGCAGTTGGTGTTACTAACCAAACTTGACAGATTGCGGAATTTGAATTGATTTGATTCGAAAATTGAGTAGATCGGAGGTCAGTACTGACAACCACAAAACTAAAAATATAACTGAAAACAATGCTGTAATGAGTTTCATTACAGCACTACTTTTAGTACTGCAATAATGAACTCATTACGATACTGAAATAGAGAAATCCTCTTTACAACATAGTTTTTTACCGAATATTTCCTGATATATGATAAGTTGAAAAGCAAGAAATGATTGAATGTACAGATAATGCGAGAGAATAAGATTAATATTTCGATGTTGAATACCTGTATTTAATGCACATAATCAGATTGTAATGGCACCGAATGGCGAAACGCATGATATAGTTTGCACTAGAGATTTAAATTAAAATATTTCAGGAGCGGCTCGCGGGTTTTAACTGGTTTTGGATAATGCATTCACATTGTACTATTTTAGTGCACCATTTATTCACATAATTGGGTATGGAAAATCCCTACTGAGTCGTCTGTTCAACTCAGTGAAAAAAACCATAACCTGGATGAAATTCAGATTCTGAAACTTCGAATATTGCGAACAAAACTCCTTCAGCTGCGCTACTGGGCCTGTTAAAACTCGGAGACTCTGTATTTGGACATGTTTCATGGCCTTAATCGGACGTATATGAACTCGTTCAGGCCATTCCATTGATTCTGCGACTGAAGCGGTCTTGCATCCACGAACAGGCTCTTTTTAATAAGGCATTTTGTATGGGAGATGCTGGTTTTGCCTCCCTGAGGTATTGAATGGTGATTCCTCATTTCTGAGTCACATTGGAAGTTGACAATATTTCACTTATCGTAAGGAAGTTTTACATTGAGGTGCTATGGTTGGCTAATCAATTTTCACATGAAGCTTGGGGGTGATTCTCCATCAAAAGTCTTCTACGCAAAAGCTTTTTTGAACAAGGTCACTTCACTCAAATATTTCTGCTTCAGTCGATCTCATAGCCTAGGTTCTCTGATTAATTAACTCACGTGAGTCTTCATTTCGTTCATTTTTATGTTCTGAACGAATATTTTATTCATATTTTCATTTGTTTACCTTATCGACAGAAAAATCTAGATCTACTAAAATTGTTGATTTACATAATTGAAGAATTGGTTAATTATTCAGTGCCTTAAGTATAGAATTTGAACAATTTGATTTAAAGCTCCAACTAAAAAAGGAACAATGAATACTCCTGAAAACTTAATTTGGGTTTCCTCTCCCACTCTCTGAAGCAAGAAACGATTAGAAAATGTTTTCAAATAATAGAAGAAAGGGCCCCTGCGTACAAATTTGATAACTTATTTGTCACGAGCCAAAACTTCACGAGAAGAAATTGTTGCCTAACAATGAACAAAAAGTAAATACTTTGAACTCTGAATCGAATCGAATCCTTTGTCGGGCAATTTCTAGTTTTCATACAACTTCATAGAATCATGAAAATATTTTGATTAACATGAATTTATATTGATAACTGAATGTTGATTTCGTTACTTTATTTCAAAATTCCCTGAAACTTGTTCCATCCAAATTTGATCTATTTCTACTGAATAAAAAAAAGCTGACTCCTTGATTTTTCTCTTATAACTATCAGGTTTCGTCTTTGAATTTTTGTGCCATTCCAATTCAACATGTGATTGCCGGTATTGGAAAATACATGATCTGCTATCTGCGATCTACCAATATCTCTATTTTTTATGTTATTCTTATGTTCACGTTCTCTGATTTCTAATGGTCTTGATGTTTCTCCTGTATAGGATTTTCCACAAATACAGGAAATATTGTAAATACAATTTTTGAGGTTTGGTTCTCATTCAAAAGTTTAGTTTTTGTTAATAAATCATTTTTAAACAGTTCTTAGAACCAATTCTTCAAATTTTTTTTTGGAATTCCATGAACATACGGAATCAAATTTATTAAAATTCGTTGTTCTCGACGGTTTGTTTTTGGTTCCTGATTATTATTATAGTTTTGACTCAAAATTGTATCTGAATTTGAAATTGGATGGATATTGATTATCCTCAAGAATATCTTGAATGAAATTAATTTCGTCTTTTCGTATTTCAGTTGTCGATTTAATTAAATGCGCTAATTAAATGTTTTTATAATACCTTTAATACTCATTTGATTATTACAATGAAAATTTAGATATCGATTTGTGTGTGTCTTTTTTCTGAACACACTTGTTTAAAAATGATTTGGAGATTTTTTTATCGAAACATCTAAGAAGGAGAGTACATTATTTTTTTTTCAATTCCATTGTGAATTTTATTGCAGGTTCTTTATTATTGACAGGATTAAAAATTGAAAAAAATATTACGCAGCAGCCTATTTTCTATCATTTAAAATTTTTTTCTCTATTTCAGTACCGCAATGAATTCATTACAGTACTAAAAGTTGCATTGTTTTCAGTAATATTTCTGGTTTTGTGGTTGTCAGTTCTGACCTCAGATCCTCTCAATTTTCAAATCAAATCTATTCAAATTCCGTAATCTGTTAAATTTCTCGTGTCGCACTAACTGCCAAGATACAATACAAAAGTCACTAATCTGAATTTTTATTGTTAATTCGAGAGTATTTCACGAAATTTGACTGAATTAGGGAAATTATTGTCTAATACTCGTTGCAGAAGGCAATTCCAACAATCATACTTTCGAATTCGTGTTGGAATAGGAGCTCATTCTGCAACTTGTTTTAGAAAATACTATTCTGATCGTTTCTTATTTCAGAGACTGGGAGAGAAAATCCAAATTAAGGGTTCAGGAATTCGCAAAAACGTTCTAGACAATATTTCAATAGATATTACAATGTATATTATACTTTTTGCTCACGGAATAATGGAAAATAGGAAAATTAGTAGTCCTGTCTGCCAGATTTGGAGCAATTCGACGGTCAGAGTGTCACCAAAAGTGCAAAAGATAAGATAGCTGCACCGGGATCGGGATATTTGTAATTTAAATCGACGATGTGGAAATAAGTTGACGTGGAGGAGTTGATCTTCAAGAGTGGGCATGGACAACGTACATACACACACTCACGTGGGTGACTAGGTGCCAGTGGGTTTCGTGAACAGTTTCTGACGTTATTATTTATTCCATTCAGTCGGTACGACATATTGATAGGTGAACCATTCGTCTCTCAGTTATCTGCGTCTGAAAGATAGCGGATATGGGCAATATTTTAAACCCTACAGACACCCGTGCTTAGATTCCATGAAGGATAGAATAAGAATATTCATTTTAAACGAAAAACTTAGATTCGTCATGTAAATCATGGGCAATAAACCTGTAGAAAGCTGGTTGAACCATTTATAGTACGAGAGCTACTGAACCTTTTGAGTAACGGTTTGCCTGTAAGGCTAGAAATTTTTATAGCGATAGTTCCTAGCATGCTGAGGACGGAAATCATCGCCTGGCACCCCTCACCCCTGCACGTCATCAAGATCTATATATTTGAAAGTGTTAAAAAAATTAAAAAAATAAACTTGTTCCTGTAAGCTTGAAACTTTCATACGATTTTGTTCGTTCATTGTGAAGTTCAAAAAAAAATTGACAGGCGATTTCGACGAGCATGAGTACCTGCCAGGCGACTCGAAAAGGGTGTAAAATACGAACAAAAATGAACTTTTTTATGTAAAGCTGAAATTTATACGTGTTCGTCTGAGGGAATGAAAAAATTTGTTTTATTATTAATCTTCATCATCATCTGATATGTTATCATTAATTTTTCATCATATATAGTACAGTCGTTTCAAGCGTAGTACACTGTGTCTTAAATTGGTTGAGACTGCATTATATCTCAGCTATTATTGAAAATAGAGTCATGCGGTTTTCGAGACCCTGTGTCACTTTTTTGTAAAACTTTTAAATCCACAAACAGAAATATTCCATTTTCTTTTGTTTCTGGAATACAGTGCGAAAATGATAATGTTCACTTTTTGAAGATGTTATTATTTCTCGGGCTCTGCATAAGAAAGAAAAGAAATTAAAACTTCTTATAATAATATTTTTACATAGAAGTCAGTGGCGTAGCTGAACATTTTTTTCAAAGCAATGTTTTTGAGATTGAATTGGAACGGAATGAAATTTCCCATATGGACCACCATGTTTATTTTAACGTCAAACTGTATCACGACCTATGCTTCAATAAATTTCAGTTGAAAAAGATATCCCACGCATTTAATCAATATTCACAAGCATTTAATCATTACTTTTTCAAAAAGCCATGTGATCTAAACCCATTTATTTTATCCTATTTTGAACATAATTTCAAAATATCAACTGAAAAATGGTTTTTTGATGCATGTGTGGAAGAATTCATGTCTTACTTTAAAAAAAAAAAACAAACAGAAATACAGTAGGCGCTTGATGCCAGATTATTGGAAATGCCGGATTATCGAATTTGTACAGGAAAAAAAAACTAACTTCATATGATTTTCAATACTATCCAACTTTCGCAAAATAAGACCGCTATTTTGTCAAGGACGCTATGCAACAAGAGAAAACAAATACGTGACATCACTGTCGAGGTTAGGTCCGGACTGCCGAGCGGGAAAAACTACTCTCGGTGATCCGGCATTCAGCTGTATAAAATGCCGGATTATAGAGCGGGTTACCTGGGTCCCAAAGTGCCGGACTACCGAGCGTACCGGATTGGCAAGCGCTGGATTATCGAGCGACTACTGTATACATTTTTGGGATGGTTGACGCTCAAATTTACTGAAGGTAAGGTTGTGGTACATCGATGTTTTCAGAAAAAAATGAGAAGATTTGACGTTAAAACATACGAGGTGTTCCATTTGAAATATTTCAAGTTTGAGCTATATCTTAAAAACATTTATTTGATAAAAATTTTAGGCTACGCCACTGAATTCTACGTAAAAACATTATTATAAACATTTTCATACATTTTTTTCTCATACAGGGCCCAAGAATTAATAATATCTTCAAAAAGTGAATTTATTCATTCTCGCACTGTATTCCAGAAACAAAAGAAGATGGAATATTTCTTTTTGTGAATTTAAAAGTTTCACAAAAAAGTGACACAGGGTCTCGATATCTGCATGACTCTATTTTCAATAATAGCTGAGATATAATGCAGCCTCAACCAATTTAAGACACAATGTACTACGCCTGAAACGACTGTACTATATGATGAAAAATTAATGATTACATATCAGATGATGATATGTATTAATAATACAACTTATTTTTTTCATTCCCTCAAACGAACACATATATAAATTTCAGCCTTACATAAAAAAGTTCATTTTTGTTCGTATTTTACACCCTTTTCGAGTCGCCTGGCAGGTACTTGTGCTCGTCGAAATCGCCTGTCAATTTTTTTTTGAACTTCACAATGAACGAACATAATCGTATGAAAGTTTCAAGCTTACAGGAACAAGTTTATTTTTTTAATTTTTTAACACTTTCAAAGATATAGGGGTTGATGACGTGCAGGGGTGAGGGGTGCCAGGCGATGATTTCCGTCCTCAGCATGCTAGAAACTATCTCTATAAAAATTTCTAGCCTTACAGACAAACCGTTAGTCAAAAGGTTCACTAGCTCTTGGACTATTATTGGAAAGGATTTCTATCACTGAATATTTGCTTAGATTCGAGAATTTAATAGAACAGAGAGAATCCTCAGTTTAAAAGTGTCTGATCCCCTTTGAGATTTTCTCCAAAGCTCGCGAGAAGAGTAGGACTTACAAATTCGAACAAAAACGAAAATTTCCACTTCTCGAAATATTTTTCTTCAAACTAGGGTAACCCTTTTTTTCAACTAGTAGAATATTTTCTGTAGAGTACAGGTGTCATCGATTAGATACTCTCTGACACTCCAGAACGAAATCCCAAAAATCTGAATCTTTCAGTTGTAGGTAAAATTCTTGCTTGGACACTTTGACATTGGTTTTTTTTTTTGTTACTGTTTCTAGTGGATAATTGAATTTATTTTGTTGAATTGATATCATCAACCTTTGTTGTATCGAATAATGAAATGATGGTAATAGAGGGGGGAAGACAACAAACCTACACTGCGCAAAAAAATTAACGCACATTCTGAAAATTTCATTTTTTAAGAAAGTTAACTCTACATTGACTTTATAATTTATTTTTTATGTTCTCTTTGAAAGGTTTTAAAAGAAACCACATTTAATGGAAGAAAAATTCAGGATTTCACCGAATCTTGTGAAAAAAGGGAAATGAACAATTTTCAAAATACTGAAATTCTGATAAGTAATTCAATACTTGGTATTTCCACCCCTTGCGTTAATAACAGCTCGGCAACGACGGTTCATACCCAAATGAGTGATCTTAAAATGTTCTGACCTAATCCTTCCCAGATTTCTCCGAGTTGGATTCCTAAGTCATTCAGAGTAGCTGAATGATTTTCTGAACTTCTCAGCCTTCTCTTGAGGTTGTCCCAAACCTGCTCAATCGGATTGAGATCTGGACTTCTTACCGGCCATTCCATTCGAGAGACTTCAACCTCTTCAAGGTACTCCGAACGATGGGCGCACGATAGGTTCTCGCATTATCGTCCATAAAAATGAAATTTTTCACCAATGTATGGTGGCAAATGGCACTACATGCTCTTCAAGAATCCTCCTTATCTACTTATCACCATTCATAGCTCTATTATCAACGACTACTAGGTCTGTGCGAGCAGTCAAAGATATTCCACCCATACCATAATCGATCCTCCCCCGAAACCAGTAGTATTCAGGAAATTGCACTGAGCATATCTTTCATGTGGACGTCTCTATACAAGGTAACGTCGATCACAATGGTAGAGGCAGAATCTAGACTCATCTGTGAAGAGAACTCTTTCCCAATCGGCCTCTTCCCAATGAATATGCTCTCTCGCAAAATCCAAACGCGCCCTTCGATGGGCTGGGGTAAGAGCTGGGCCTCTTGCCGCAACACGTTGCCTTGAATCATATTCTCTGAGCCGATTTCTTATTGTCTGAGTGGTAATTCGCACCCCATGAGTTTGCTCAAGCTGATTTTGAAAGAGGTGAGCAGTTGCAAACCGTTGTCTCAACGAAGAATCTCTCAAGTAACGTTCTTGAATGTCAGTTGTTACCCGTGGTTTACCCTGTCCTGGTCTTCGGACATTCATACCTGTCTCTCTGAATCGCTGCAACATTCTGGACACACTTGTATGGGAAACTCCAAACCTTTCTGCAATTCTTGCGAGAGAAAAACTATTGATCACTAGAATTGATCGAGAACAACTGATTTCAGAATGGAGCCAATACTTTCAAAATCTGATAATATCTTTTTTTTATCCTGCTGGGAAAAAACATATGTATTGAAGAAAAACTCTGAAAGTGGATAACGCATGCATAATTGTGATAAAAATAACTATCATTGAGAACACCTTCAGTTGTAGAATAATTATTTCATATTTAAATATGAAATTTCCATAATGGGCGATAATTTTTTTGCCCAGTGTATTAATGAACGAAAACAACAATCTTACATAAATGAAATAATTTTTTTTTTAATACCCAAAATGTAAAATTTTCACCATTCAAAGTGTTCCCACTAATAATATATAATAATCCTAGTTTCACAGTTACCTAATCACATAATCTGTAGATATTCCAGTTGATATTTGAGTATTGTGAACATAAAATGTTTCGTCATCAATTTGTATTGCTTGGAGCTTTTATCGTTACTCATTCATCTTATTGGGGAGACATTTCAAGTAATAGAATGAATTGTAGAAGTAATTATAGGTAGGTTTACTGAAATTAATTATTACAGTGAATGAAATAATTGAATTTGTGTGAGGAATCGGAAACACTTAACTTGGAGATTTTTAAACTTTTAAAGTCTTTTTCAACATTCAGCTCTTGACTATTTTATCAGGTAGTTGAAGTCACTTCCGATGCTCTTGAGTCTATGCGCTTGAATTCATCAGCTAGATGTATATACACAACAGGAGTAAGATAACGTAAATATGTCATACATTTTTCGAATATTATCTTGTCTTCAGGTCTGAAAACCACAACAGAAATACGTATCCGATCATAATGAAGGCATCTACCGAAATTACGAAATCATCGTATTAAAACGAAATCTGTTGTAAACATAAAAACTACCACTCTTCAAGGTCACAATTAGGAAAATCCAAGGAGCAGTGATCTATGGAGAAAAAAGTTGTCTGAAAAGGCAGAATTTTCCTCCACAGATCCATGTTAAATCCGTGCGAACCATAGAAATGCCAAAGAACCATCACGAAGGATTGTCCAAGAAATAAATAAATGTTCAGTGACCTCACTTCTGATCTTCTGAATGACATGTTAAGGAGCGACTACATCCAGTTTCTCATCGGGGAAATTGCATTAAAAATCGTGTATATCATCCATTTTCGAGCCACTGGTATTTTCCAGTACCGAATTCCATACAAAATGTATTTATTCATGCATATAATTCTGAATCCCACCAGGACACAGATGGCTAGCCCGTCAAATAGAAGAATTTAGAAAGGCGTCTCTGAATACATTACGCCTACAATATTTGGGAAGTTGAATAGTTCCCCTTATTGGGCGTTCTTACCTGAAAATGTATGACTTGTTGCCTCACTCAACAAGCAGGATTTGGCGATGCGACGCTCATGGATTAAATATCATGGAGGTAGAAGAAGGGGAGGTAGCATAAACTATGTTTCCCTTGCTATGAAAGTGTCACCAAAAATCCGCCATGTTGCGGAGCCAAATTTGTGGCAGGAATTTTGTATATTTGAATTTTACAATTCGAAGTTTGTTCGATTCTCTTTAATGACCAAAAGATGAATAAATAATGATCGAAACAAATCAAAATATCATAAATAATTGCTTCTAATGAATTGGTGAGTTGAATTACGTACGGAATGAATGATTTGTTCCTGTTACTAATCATACATTCTATTTTTTCTATTAAGGAACATACAAATTCGGATAATATGCAATGAAACAAATATCAATTAAAATTTTATGCAACAAAAATTAAACCATGTATTTACAAACGTCGAAAAATTTAGCTTTTCACCATTAATTAACGAGTAAGATCAGCATATGCTGTACAAGAAACCATTTCTTATATGTTTTTCCACCACATACAACTGCCAAAAACCAACGAACGAATAATGAATAAGGCCAAAATTGCAGAACCTACAGTTTAAAATACCTCGAAGTCGGCCATATTGGGGTGCCAAATCCGGATTTTTTTGGTGCCTTTTCAAACGTTATGCCCCCTCCACTTTCTTTACCTCCATTTGGGTTTTCTCTACCAGTCTCTGAGTCAATAAACAATGAGAAATTTTTTTTTCATAATATAAGAAAGGCCCCCGCGTAAAAATTTGAGCTTTTATTTGTCAGGGCCAAAACTTTACGAGAAGAAATTGTTGCCTAACAATGAACAAAAAGAAAACACATTTCAACATTGAATATACTCGATATAGGCACTTTTTGACATATTCAGGAAAAAAATCCAGCTTCTGGTTTTTCCGGAAATGACGTCAACTTGCGATTTTCAAATGGAACACCCGGTATATTATTACATTTTTGAAATCTCCATAATTTTCTCAATCTAATGATACCTCATAGTTGATATTTCATTCGTCAGAACGCCCATTTTATTTTTCGATCTAGAGAGCCATTAACCTTTAATAATTCCAAATAATCAAAATAATGCTACACTAAAGTGATTTCGATTTAAAAAGTATCGTGGTTCAATATACGTGCCAAAAAGTAAACCAAAGCCTTTTTCACTCGAAACTCCGTTTTGTCAAATGTTAGAATAATGGTACTCTGACGTCATTCGAAAGTACCATCGATGTGATATCTATCCATATCAACTTTTTTCTGTATTACCAATACGAACACGATAATAGAGGTTAGACAAGTTTAAGTAATCTTCTCGGTTCAATCCAAAGTTGACGTCATTTCCGGAAAAACCGTAAATTGGATATTTTTTTCAAATATGTCAAAAAATGCCCTATAGTGAGTATATTCAATGTTCCAAATTTCAGAAATATAGCTACAGAAACAAGGGAGAAAATGGGGGTGAAGCAGGAGTCTGTGTCACCCTGTATATTGACAAATGTCAATCCGAAAATAAAAAAATTGGCACGATTCTATGAACTAGTTATTGTCTGACGAAGGAGTCTGATTTTAGACTCCGAAACGTTACGCTTAAGAGTTCAAAGTTTTATTTTTTTTTTGTTTATTGTTGGTGACAATTTTTTTTCTTGAAATTTTGCTCCTGACAAATTAGTGCTAAATTTTAACGCACAGGGCCTTTCTTATATTATTACAAAAAAAATTCTAATTGTTTCTTGTTTCAGAGACTGGGAGAGAAACCCAAATTAAGTTATCAGGAAAATTTTCAATAGAACCCAAAGAAAATTATGTTCAGTGGAAGTATCACTCAATTATGCTATGGCAGCTATGGCAGAGAAACTTCAAGTTGATAGCATATATACCGATTTCCAAAAAGCTTTTGACATGGTACCACATTGGTTATTTTCGAGAAGCTCAAAGGTATCGGTGTCGGCCCTCCGTTGTTAGACTGGATGGCTGATCGTCTGCATGAATGTACTTTGAATGTTAAGGTCGGAAATGATGTATTCTCTGGTATAATTCATGTTCATTCTGGAGTTGGTCAGGGTTCACCACTGTCTACCTTACTATTTCTATGTTTTATAAATGACATAGGAAAATACATCAAGAGAAGTTCATTTCTATTATTCGCGGACGATCTCAAATTGTTCAAAGTCATAAGAACTATTCAAGACTGTCTATCTTTACAAGAAGATCTTAATAATGTTGAAAGGTGTGTGTAGACAATGAAATGCACTTCAACATCGGTAAATGTAGTGTTATGATTTTTTACAGAATTAGTTCTCCTATTCAGCACGATTATATGTTGAATAATGCCAAACTGAGCTCAAGCCTAGTAGTTAAAGATCTTGGAATACACCTCGATCACAAACTGAATTTTATTTAGCACATTTCATCATAACTCAGAAAGCTATGAGGATGTTAGGTTTCATTAAAAGAAAACTAAAAGACTTCAACAATATCTCGGCTTTAAAAATTGTGTATTGCTCGAACGTAAGAAGTATATTGGAGTATTCTTCGGTAGTCTGGTCACCATATTATGAAGTTCATAAAAACAGTATTGAACAAGTACAGAGAAAATTCTTGAGATAGGTTTGCTTACAAACAAGGTATTCCCAAGGAGTCGATAAATTATGACCTTTTACATAATTCTCTAGCTATGAAAACACTATCTATAAGAAGAAATAATTTTGACATAATGTTCGTTTTCAAATTATTCAATAATTTTATTGATTGTGAATATATACTATCTAAGATCAAACTGAACGCGAAAAATGTATTCCTTAGACACAGAGATCTTTTTAATGTTGAATATATGGCCACTAACTATGCCATGAATAATCCTATTGATAGAGCGATAAAGGGGGCAAATGCAGCACAAATTGATTGATTCCAGGTGTCCATTTTTACTCTCAAAAGATATTTTGAGGCTATCTGAACTTGTTAATTGTTTTTTGTTTTTTTTAGTATTTTATTAATTATGTTATATTTTGTTGTATTATGAAAATTGGCTATGCCGTTTGAAATAAATGAATAAATAAATAAATTAATATAAGCAATTGGTAGAGTTAATAAAAAACATTTCTGATCTTGTCATTCTTGTTGCTCTCATCCACTGTCTGGTGAATAAGCTTGTTCTCCCCATAGAATGGGGACAACTAATGAAGAACTTGAATGAAGCGATTTATAATTGAGGATTCCAGCATGTTTTAATAGAAACTAGGAACGTTGCTGGAATACTGATCAGAATACACATATTTTTCCTTGAATATCATACACTTAGGCTACCTAATATCCGAATTAATTTATGTTGGTCAGTCCCCTTACGTACAAGACCTCCCAAATGAATGATTTGAAAAAAAAATGTTTTGAGGAAGAATGATTTCCTGAGGCGAGCAGGATGAAAAGATATTCCGAAAGAAATCTCAATCTTCGAAGTTGAAGCGCAAAAAACTGGTGCTCTTCTGTCCAAAGTGTCCTTAATATACTCGATTCGCAATTATTTACACAACCGATCTGCCGCTGGTTAGACCACCCACAGCTCTCAACAATACAGAAATGGCTCTCCATTTGGGACTACGAACACAATTCATGGCGCCACATATAA